>BHFT01003554.1:182965-219958 GCA_004320025.1 Laticauda laticaudata
CCCCCCCCCCCCCCGGTAAAAACAGAATCACAGGATCCTGTGTGAGTTTTAGCCTACTTCCATATTCATTTGAGCACGATAAGAAAAGCAATTTTCAGAGCAAGAGTGGGAATTGCCACAGAACTTGCAAGAATGATGGTCTAGCTAAATGTGCAAGATGGAGGCTTTAATCTTAAGAACAATGAATGAAAAGATTTTCCTAAGGAGCAACTTCAGTCCAAGAGATTCTTCTTCAAACTGCCAGAATGAAGCCATCTTCCTGGCTTTGTCTTTGGCCAAAAAGAAGTCATTATAGATACATTTCTGGTAGTAGCCAACATATCAGCAGATGGGCCAGGATCTATGTCTTTCCACGTTCATACAGCATGTTGTTAAGTGCCAAGACTCTCACTTGAGCATAGTGGTTTTAAATTTAGGTCCTCCAACTCTCAGCCTATTCAGGATCCACCAGATAATGCAAAGGAGATCCTATCTTTCAGCCATATCCTCCTTTAATATTATTCCTTGCTCAATGGTCTCCTTCCTCCATCTTCTAATTTGATTAGTTCTTGTGTACCCTCAAGAATATTTGTTCTTGCCATACAGCTGCTCCTAGATCTGAGCTGGTGGGCTTGGGGCATATGTTCATTCAGAGTATGTTGAAGATCATTCTCTAGTTCAGCTTTCTTGGCATTTGCTACTACTTCTCTCCTCCTCTTAGGTGGGGCAATGCCAACGAGATGATATATTTTCCCCATTGGTGTAGGTTTGAGACAACCTGTTAAGAGTACTGCTTCCTTAGCAGACTTCAGTTTCATGCATGATAATAAATTTGAGAATTATCTGCAGAACTTCTTAAATGTTTAATGTATGCATACACATATAATATTATAAAATATTTTATTGAAAATATCTTTATTTGATACTTAGGGACGATTCACATCCTGGTCAGTATCTTTTCTCACTTTTACCATCACAGAAGTATAGCCAGAAGTATAGAAGACACAGAAGTATAGCCAGCCAGCCAGCCAAATAGGTTTAAAAACAGCTTTTATCCATGGGCTGTCAGATTCCTAAATACAACTACAATCACTCCATGCATACATGGAAACATATGACTGGTCTCTCCCTATAAGGACCATTTTCTATATAATTTATGTTGTGTATTTTTCTTATGGATAGCACTAGCAAGAGCAAAATCTATTCCATTGTGTATATGTATAATGACAATAAAGGTTATTATTATTATTTGCAAAATAAAGGGGGGGTTAGTCTTGAGATTAGATTCCAAGGCAATTCATGCTCCATATGGTTTGCAACAGCATAAACAACTGCAACTTTTGTAGAAGGGAAAGAACAGTTGGCTTGCCAAACATAAGTTTCCTCTGATGGCTTGCACATATCATTTGAATCATACTAGTGTAGTTTGCTCAGGTATCAGCTATTAGGTTGTACAAATCCAGAAATTATGGTCTATTAATAGCACAGAGTATAAATCAATTCAAATACAATCCAGCTTGATTAAACAATGCCTTAGCAACATGACTTAGCATCTCAATTTCTCCCTTTTGCCTTCCTCAAGTTCCATTTCTAGATGTGGTTGTTTATTTTACACCATGTTTTCTGCATTCCTGAATTCTGAAACAGGATTCACTTTTCTTTGACATTTCAATAAATTTCTCATAGTAACTTTTGTCAGGACACCAAACAAGGACACTTAAGAATCTCAATCCTAAGTGATTTTCTTACTGATGGCAAATCCGTTCCTTGATCCAGACCCCAATTTTAAAATGATCTGGATATAAACCAGAAGTGGTATTCAGCAGGTTCTGACCAGTTCTGGAGAACTGGTAGTGGAAATTTTCAGTAGTTCGGAGAACCGGCAAATACCACCTCTGGACATTTTACAGTATTCTTCCCCTGCCATGCCCACAGAACCGGTAGTCAAAAAAAATTGAATTGCACCACTGATATTAACACAGACACATAAGACACCCACCATAAACTGGCAAGACTGAACTTTGCAGCTGCAAACACAGAAGAGACCATGATTTTTGATGCTTGATATGGATTTAAAATCTAGTTTCTAGGAATCTAGAACAGTGCTCTCCTTTCTGTGCAGATGAGGATGAAAGCAAATGTTTGTTAAGGAACCATAGCCAATGGAAAAATTATTTTGCATACTGAGGTGTTCCACTGAAAAAGAATTAAAACTGGTAATAGTGCTCTTACCAATATTTAGGGAAGTATCTAGCAGCTGGTAAGAATTTAGCAAATATTGTAGTCTTATCAGCTCATGGCACTGCTCCTTGAATGACCATTTGGTCTGTTACCGCGTATTTTAAAGGACTGTAAGCATTAAAGAACAGAAAACCCCACTAAACTCAAAAGAATTTGAGAATTGTGAATTAGTCAATAAACCATGTTTAAATAATAGTTTAGCAGTCTGTGAACTGGTTCACTAGTTGCATTCATATGTACAGTACACCAGAATGTTAAAATGACAGTTTAGAATAGAATAGAATAGAATAGAATAGAATAGAATTCTTTAGTGGCCAAGTGGGATTAGAAACACAAGGAATTTGTTTCCGGTGTGTAAGCTCTCAATATGCATACAAGAATAGTGACAAGCAATAAGTTATAGACATAACTTTATTGAACAAACCAGTGTTTTCTTCAGTGCAACATGCTAAATCATGTTGAGAATGACATGCTAAAAACAAATAGTTATGTTATCATGTAATATATGAACCAGACTATGTAATTTAAATTTGGTCCAATCTTTTCAAGACCAGACCCTTTCCTGCTAAATGCTTGTTATTTTTAATTTTAAAAGTTAAAACAAAAGAAAACAAAACAACCCCACCCCCAACTTTCAATCAACTCATGGACACATATACCAGTTTGTTATAGAGATTAAGGAGACCACTAAGGCATGAAAATCATCTGGGTGACTTTGGGCCAGTCACTCTCTCTCAGCTCAACCCACCTTGCAGGGATGTTGTTGTTGTTGTGGGGAAAATAAGAGGAGTGTTGTGTGGGTTTACTCTCATAAGTTATTTATAAGAATAATAAACCTGGGATTAAAAAAAAGTCACTCCATTTTCTTAGCCTAATGTAAGCAAAATAAAATAACCTGTGATTGTGAAACTTGCTCTTTGAAATATTGTAAGTGGAAAGCAATAAAAACAGCCATAAAGAAAGGTGGATACAAAAAATGACCTTGTTAATGTAAAGTTAAAGAAAGAGAGAGAGAGAGAGAGAGAGAAGGAGGAATGGATGGAAGGAATGGAATTAAAAGAGAGAGAAAGGAAGGAAGGATGGGAAGGAATGGATGGAAGAAAGGAAGGAAAAGAAAGGAGAGGGAGGGAGAGAGCGAGCCCCTTTTCTTCTCCCTGTAACCCCATAGGGAAAAAAAGGAGCACAAACTTCTGCAGGTTTCCTAAGAACTAAATCTACATTTTGTAAACTTTTAAAGAACTTTGTCCTGGAATGGAACGCAGCTGGTTGTTTTCCTCCCCTTCCCGGCCTGAGACAGATAGATAGATTAGATAGATTAGATAGATAGATAGATAGATAGATAGATAGATAGATAGATAGATAGATAGATAGATAGGTAAGTAGGTAGGTAGGTAGGTAGGTAGGTAGATATAGATCTTTAAAAGCACTACAATGACGTGGGATAATACCTGAAGGAAGCTGAACTGCATTTCTCCTCCTTTCCTGCTTAATTTTTAGGGGGACGGATGCCCTTCGTCTGGACCTTTTCTGATTGCGGGGATGGGCTTAATACACCCCCCCTCCCCAGGCTCAAAACCCCTTCTCAAAATATCTATATTTACACCAACGTTGAAGTCGAAGCCGGTTGAGGCCAAGCTTGGCGCGTAAACTGAGGAGGCCGAGGGGCTGGGCGCGGCAGGAGCCAACAGGGCAGGCCTTGCGGTTGGCTTAGTAACCCAAGAGCGATTCGGCTCGCCAGGGCCCCAACGCGGGGCGGGCCAAGAAGGGCTGCCGGCGAGCCTGTGTCAGCAGCTTCCCCGCTGCCAGGGAGGCGCGAGCGAGCGAGCGGGCGGGCGGCGGCGGCGGCGCCGGGTCCCAACCTTCCAAGAAAGCGCGCTTGCAGGCAGCCCAGGCGGAGAGCTCAAAAGGAGCCCGGTCCTGGCTGCGGGGAGGGCGAAAGGGGAAAGGGACGGGGGGGCTTCTCATTCGGACCCTCCCCGCCTGCTTGCTTGTTTTCTTAAGGAGCCCCGGCCGGTTTGCAAGGAAGGGAGGCGGGGAGGCGAGAACGAGGAGGCTGGGCGGAGGGGCAGAAGAAGCGGTTCTTGTTTCTTGCAAGCCGGGCGAGGGGGGGCGTCGGAGCCGCCGCCAGGAGATGTTGCCGCCGCCCCCGCTGCCCCTCCGATCCCAGCATTCGTGCGCGGCTTCCAGCTAACCTCGTCGCGGGACTGGCGGGGAGCATTCCCACCAACACGCGTGTTCCCGGCACGGGGTCGTCGTCTCCCGGCTGGTAAGTGACGTCGGCGGCTGGTCATGGATATCTTTCTCCGGGTGGGTGAAGGATGGCAGAGGGGCGCTGGGTGGGGGGAAAGGAAGAGGCCTTTGTGTGCAACAATTGCGGGTCGTGTGTGTGAGTGCGCGCGCGCGTGCAGTAGGGATGTGTCCGACGAGTTAACACCGCTGCCCNCCCCCCCCCCCCCCCGTTCTTGGGACTTTTCAATGGGCTTTGAAGTCCCTTGCGCTGCTTTCTTGGTTTGCAAGAGTTCTGCATGCTTTGAAAAGTTTCTGGGTTTTAATGCAAATTCGACTTTGAGGTTTTGTTTTTGTTTTGTTTTTTACCGGTCAGACAACGGGGAGATCTTTATAGAAATGCGCTATTGTGAAAAGGACAACAAAGAAATGTGATTGGATGTCCATGCCTTATTTTACTGTGACAGAGAGAGTCGAAAATCTTTTTCTTAATTTTTTTTCCTTATCTTTCCTCACTTCTCCCACTCCCCACTCCTGCTGCTTTTCGATTTACTTTGTATTTTGCATTTTATGATTATAATTCAATGGAAAATGTGGAGTGGAAAAGTTTCCAGGGGTTGAGTTTCATCCCTGTCTCTCTCCTTTCCAATACCCAGGGGATGGAACACACACATACACACACCCTATTTTTTTAAGTTATTGGAAATTAAAAGGGATGGGGGTTTTTTTTGGGGGGGAAAGAATAAAACTGGGGGTGTCTTCAGACAGGTCCAAGGANGTTTTTTGGGGGGGGGGAAGAATAAAACTGGGGGTGTCTTCAGACAGGTCCAAGGATCTCCAACCTTGGCAACTTTGAGCCTGGTGAACTTTAATTCAACAAAGTTGGTTGGAGAATTCTGAGAATTGAAGGCTTAAAAGTTGCCAAGGTTGGAGACCTCTTGGTTGGACTGTGCCTTCCAAAGTCCTCATCTGGAGAACATCAAGATGTGGGGGGGAAGGTTGTAATACAGGGTGCATGTCCAAGCCAAATTGTAGTAAATGGGATGGGCTCTTCTCCACCATGGGAAAACATCTCATAAGGGCGTATGTTGTTTTGACAATGTGAAATGCACTGCTGTGCTGACCTGCCCGGGGTGAAAGTGTGCATGCATAATTCTGTCTCCCGGCTGTCCTAAAGGTTTCAGAGGTCAAGGTAAGGAGAAAGGCACTGCCTGCCTCTATTTGGAATAAAGGCTGGTTACATACCTGTAAAATTGCAAATAAAACTGTTTTGCTATGCTGTAAGGAAGCTTTGGTGAAGATGAAAGTAAGACAGAGGTGAGGATGGAATTTCAAAGCCACTTTTACTTTCCTGATTCATTTTTTGGTGATCAGCCCTTCTGTGTTGAAATGGTTGTGAAAATGCGAGAGAGGGAAAGAAAAAATCCGAACTATTTGCTGTTGTTGTTTTGAACTCTTTCCTGTACCAAAACATCAGGACTCTGGGGGGAACAGCTTTGCAAATGCAAATACAAAAAAATTTTGGAAAGCAACTTGAACATGCACAGTTCATTCTTTTTTAAAATATTTTTTTACTTTGAATACAAATGATACAAACATAGTACATATACATCTAAATACCCCCCAAAAAAGGAATAAAAGGAAAAATACAAATATTATAGTGCACCCCACCCCAGAGACCATTTATATTTATATTTCTTCTTCTATAATAATTAAAAGATGTACAATATATTCCAATTGTGCCCTTATCCCCTCCAAAACAATATATATTCCTGAGTAGCTTTATTCCCTTTGCCTTCCACCAATCCTGTTTTTATAAAATCCCCCCCCATATTTCATTATAATTGTTTGCTTTAATCATCCTTTGTTAAAATTTAATTTCTGTTAATTTATCATTTGTTGCCATACTCCAAATTTTATTATGCCACTCATTTCTTTGAATATCCCAATTTTGTCCCCAGTATTTAGCCATCACTAAATCTAGCTGCCATTATCAAATTGACAATAAATTCCTTTTTTGTTTCATTTATATCACGGTTCAGTTCTTGGGAGAGACCAAGATGTCCCAACTTTTGTTGAAGGAATGGATTCTCAGGATGTTGACATGTGATGATGCAGTCCACTTTGTGATCTTGTTGAAGGAATGGAAAAGAGCAGAATAGTGCAGGGATAATAGTAAGAGCGGAGGAAAAGAAAACTTATTGGAGATAATACTCTGGTTTGATATTTCTCTTAATTCCAGTCAACACTTCTTCAAAACTTTCTCGCACTGGAGAAGGTGTCATTCATTTTAAAAGAAATGTTTGAAACAACAAAGGCAGTGACTTCACAAGAAAACTGCCAAGAGCTTCTCTCTGTACTGGTTTGGTTTGTTGGGCATAAAAAAGGGATAACCGGTTTTCTGTGCTGGGTGGATTGCAAGCATCCAAACTCTCAGCTGCTCTTTGGGGAGTAAATATACTGCTTTTCTTCTGTGGTTGAAATAGGATATGAATATTGCTTGCAGCATAATGAGGTTTATTGGAGAGAAAAGGAGACAATTTCCAAGTGGAATTTTGACCATTTGTATCTGGAAAAAAATGTAAAGTGTGCTTGTTGCAATACAAGGAGAGAGGGTACTTTGGAATGGCCACAAAATGAGAAGGAGAAAACTCTCTGGAATATCTACTTCAATTAAAAAGTGTTTTTATGCTACTGGTGAAATTATACTCTAATATTCTTTTTTCACAGGGTTTACTGATTTTGATAATCATCAGTATGAGTCCCAAAAACTGTAATACACACAAGCCTACACCTTCATCCCAGCCATTACCTTTTATTGTATATTTCTTGTATAACTTTATTATTGATTAGCCACTAGGTCACATCAAAATTTAGAATATAAAACAGAACATTCATAAAAGCCTATGTAAAGATGGAATAAAAGAAACAGATTAAATAAGAAGAATAAAGCAAAGAATATAAATCATATTCCTGTGTCATCCCTGCAATTTATCCCAATCAGACTCACATATGGAGATCTCAACTGAATTGATTTATTCAAATAAAGAGTTGTATTACATATGATTTTTTAATTCAGACTATATACAAAATATGTTGTTTTAATATAAGGATCCCAATAGGTTGTTTTGTGTAATTATGGTCTAAGGCCGTGATGGCGAACCTGTGGCATGCGTGCCAGAAGTGGCATACAGAGCCATTTCTGCTGGTACATGAGCCGTCGCCTGGAATAGATGCACATGCGCGTACACTACCCACAGCAGCTGATTGTTGAGTACTGTATATACTCGCATATAAGCCGATCTCGCATATAAGCCGACCCTTAAAAAACTGCCCAAAATGAGGAATTTTGCAAAAACTCGCATATTAAGCCGACCCCAAATACCAGGGTGTTCAACCCCTGATCTCACCGTCAAGGCTCACCGTCAGAAAGATTCTGGAGGACAGGGCTTCTGGGCGCGACTTCCCTGAACAGCAGAAGTAAACCCAGAGGGAAAAGGCGGTGGGGCAAAAGTGCGCTCATCGTCCATCCAGGGAGAAAAAATGGCGCCCGACTTCGCCACGTGTTT
The DNA here is from genome assembly GCA_004320025.1 of Laticauda laticaudata. NCBI lineage: Eukaryota > Metazoa > Chordata > Lepidosauria > Squamata > Elapidae > Laticauda > Laticauda laticaudata. The sequence continues at coordinate 190,981 of BHFT01003554.1, forward strand.
TCTATTGCAGGCGAGGCCTGCAAAGGGCCAGGCGAGGGCTGCAGGCAGCGACTTAGCATGGCGACTTACTCCAGCGACTTGCTGGAGCAGCGACTTAGCGTGGCGGCTTCGCGCCAATGAGACTCTTGGCTCTCATGCACGAAGCCGCTGGCCCGGCGAAAGCCGCTACCCGCCGCTTTCCCCGCCTCCCATCGAGTCTCCCAGCTGATTGGCTGTACAAGCCGCTGCCCGGCGAAGCGATGAGAGTCTTGGCTCTCATCGCGCGAAGTGCCCGACTTCGCGCGATGAGAGCCAAACTCTCATCGCCTTCGCCGGGCAGCGGCTTCACGCAATGAGAGCAAGACTCTCATCACCTTTGCCAGGCAGCGGCTTGTACAGCCAATCAGCAGGGGAACTCGATGAGAGGCGGGGAAGCAGCGGGCAGCGGCTTCGCCGGGCAGCGGCTTCGCATGATGAGAGCCAAGACTCTCATTGCCTTCGCCAGGCAGCGGCTTGTACAGCCAATCAGCTGGGAGACTCGATGGGAGGCGGGGAAGCCGCGGGCAGCGGCTTCGCTGGGCAGCAGCTTCATGCGATGAGAGCCAAGACTCTCATCGCGCGAAGCCGCCACACTAAGTCGCTGCTCCAGCAAATCAGATTTATTCGCATATAAGCCGACCCCCAAATTTGGGGAAAAAAAAGCGTGTTCTAAAGTCGGCTTATATGCGAGTATATACGGTATCTGCTGCGTACACATGGAGGGACAGGACGTGCATGGGAGATGCATGCAGATGCGCAGGGGGCGGCAGGGGTCATGCACGCATGCACAGGGGGCAGGGATTTGCACATACATTGTATTATGGCACTTTTGGCACATGACGACAAAAAGGTTAGCTATCACTGGTCTAAGGTATTGATTTATTTCTTTTATTTATTATTGACATTCAAATAACATGTGTGTTTTGTCTCCTGCCTTAGAAGTTCAGCAAAATAGGTAGTCCTCAACTTACAACCGCAATTGAGCTCAAAATTTATGTTGTTAAGTGAGAAATTTGTTGTCAATTTTGCCCCATTTTATAACTTTCTCCGCCTCATTTGTTAAATGAATCACTGCAGTTAAATTAGTATCACGGTGGTTAAGTGAATCTAGTTTCTCCATTGACTTTGCTTGTCAGAAGGTCGCAAAAGTGGATCATATGACCTCAAGACACTAAATCCGTCATAAATGTGACTCAGTTGTCATACTTCCAAATGTAAATCATGTGATCAAAAGGACGCTGCAATGGTTGTAAGTGTTTCGGTGTCATCGTAACTTTAAACAGTCACGAAATGAATTGTTGTAAGTCGAAGACTACCTGTACTAGTATGTTTCCATATTTAACCATTATGCCCAACTCATTACCTTTTAGAGATCATTTGTGCCTTTTAAGTCAGAACTGCAAAAATAGTGACCCATTTTTCTTAGTTTGGGGCCCTCAAGGAACTAAATATCTTAAATATCTGCAAATCTTAAGCCTTCCATTTCATTCCTTAATTTGCTCCCAAGGTCTTAGAAATCTTTATCCCCAACCACATCCTCTGCTAGTTGCCCAGAGAGTAAAAGCAACATAAAATAATTTTCCAATCTCTCCTTGGTTCCAGCACCAGTGTCCTGGTTTTGTCTCCTTTTCCCCTCAAACTTTCTGGAGTAGAATCTTGGAGCCTGCTACTCAAATTTTTACATGCAATCTCCTGCACATTCCTGGCAAGAAGAGCACCGTTTTTGATATTCTCTTTCCTAATTCTTTAACTACTCACCCTTGCAGGATGTATAAAACTAACATTACTATACCTTGTAAAATATTACTGTTTTGGGAAGCATAGTAAAAGCATGTTATGAGCCAGGGTAAATGCTGTGAAAAGGTCCTGTCCAAAATGATGATGTTTCTGTTCAACATTTCCATTTCAGCATGATCTAAATCCTGAGATATCTTATGGTTTGCTAGTAGTGGGAAAGATTGCCAAGGACTTTAGCATTATAGTAAGCTGCTTTATCTTAGGTGAGATCATTGGTCCATCTGTCTTGTCACGGTTTGCCTTCCCATTTGCCTACCTGCTGATTCTTAGAGATGGGACATAGGACAAATTCAGAATAACTTCATGTGGCACTTGAAAGAGTTTTCCTTTTCCTCCAAAGCTTTTCCTCCAATAATTGCTCCCAGTCTTGTCCTGCCTGAATTGCCTTCCTGCAGCAGAAACAATTCATTCACTTTCTCTTGTTTTCCATGTACAGAAAAAGAAATGTGGAAGAAATAGCTATGATTCAGGAGAAATTGAAGGTTTGCCCCTTGGAAGTGTTTGAGTAGAATAGGGAGAAACATAGTATTAGAATCTAACCAATTGTTTAGATTCCATAAGACCTCCAAATATAGAACGGTTGTTCAGCTGTAATAATAGGCCACATAACCAAGAGATGTGAATTGCAAATACATGTCAACTCTGTCCCAACATGGCTGCAAACACAGTGTGGGATTCAATGACACAAGCTGCAAACCTAGAAGTTTCCGTCTCACTGGTTCATCTTCCAGTGAATACTATGTTATTCTGTTCTTGAAGGCCCTGTTGCTTTTTTTTTTTTAAAAAAATAGAACAGATAATTATCTGTTGTTGTTTTTTTAATGTCTTCTTTTACACATCATATAAAAGAACAAACTGATGTAAAATTTTGGGAAATTATTGAGAAAAATTATTGGAAACAAATTAAATCAAAGGACCCTTAACATTGGGTTGAAAATTGGCATGTTAGTTTGAGAAAGAAACTTCAAAAGAGATTCCGTCTGCCAGCGTTTTGCTCCATTTAGAATTTATCAGAAGGTCTTATGTCCTTCATTTAGGGTGGAATCAAGACACGGTTTTGTTTCACTACAGGAATTAAATGTGCACAAGAAAACTAGAGTTAATGTATTACCACTAATGAATTATGCTTCAACTATTCACTATACCTTTCCGATATACCTGCTTGTGATTTACTAACAATCTTTGTAGACTGGAACCCTTTCGTTTTCATGGTCAATTAGTTCAATTGATTGTATTTCTTAACACAAGCTCAGCTCCATTTGTGTTTACCTGCTGAAAATACTGTTCTGTCAATTTGACTGATGAAGAGGACTCTAGTTTATGTCACATTAAACCTGTTAATCTTTCTGGTATCCTGAGGCTCCTTAGTAGGGACTTTAATTTAACTTCCTAAGTCTTTTATGCATTCCACGACTATCCTAGTATTATACAGATGTTTCACAAGGTATGAAAGACAGGCAGATGCCAATTCCTAAACACATGAGAAGTCCTTCCATTCAACTTTATTCATTTTTTTCCTAGAAAGGAAACAATAACAAATCACAAGCCTCTTTGGATCAGAAATATGGTTACTTCAAGTCTTAAAGAAGGAGTAAAAGGAGAATTGGGGGTTAGATGACCTTGCTAGCAAATAGATCCAATAAGCTCTGAGCTCAATTTGAAATAATCCAGTTGAGGTTAAATGACTTATTTACATATAAATGTGTATCATAAAACCTCTTGGTCAAAGGTCCAGGTAATCCAGTATTTTTAGCTAGGCATTTTGGAAACCCACAAGCAGAACTTAGATATAATTTGGTATTTGTTGCAAAAAAGGCCAACTATTAAAGAGGATGACCAAAAGGTTTTCATCAATAAGATTTCAACATATATTTCCTTTGATGCATAAAATTCTTTTTTAGGCATTACTTTCCTCTGAAGAAGACCCTCCCTAATATGAACATTTGAAATTTAATTATTTTAATAGCAATTGCTAAAAATAAAAAATTCTCCAGGAGATAAAAGTTGCAAAGGACAAGCAGCACTTTGCATAGTCTAACATGCTTTGATGAAGGGTTGGTGTCACACAGGTTTTAGAACAGAGATTTAAATGTTGTGATTTAGGATAAAATTATTCCCATAGAGCACCTTCGTTCATCACAAAAGTGGTGCCTTAAAATCAAACATGATTAGGAAAACTTGAATTCCCTTTGGAGTTATAATAACAGTCAGCCTTCTAGCTTCTGTTGTGTTTCCAAAACCAGTCAGCCCTATTTAATCAAAAAGTGTGAGGAAGTCAATATAGTTGTTTGTTGTGTGGCATTGAGCAAGCCATATTGTTATTCAGGACGCAGATGGAGTTCTTAAAATCCATTCTGACTAAGGGAATGCAGTGGGGATGAGCCACTATTTTGGATCTAGTTCCGCTTGATAAACCTGACATAAAAAAATAAAAAGTACATCCCACAGAACTTAAGGAAGACTATTTTGAATGCAAAAATGAAAGTTATAGGTAATCCTTGGTTTACAATCGTTAATTTAGTGACCATTCAAAGTTACAACAGCACTGGAAAAAGTGACATATGACCGTTTTCTATACTGACAAAATCAATTTCAGACATTTGGCAACTGACTCATATTTATAACGGTTGCAGTCTTAGCAACTGAAGTGATTTAACAACAGTGGCAGGAAAGGTCGTAAAATGGGGCAAAACTGACTTAACAAATGTCTCACTTAGCAACAGGAATTTTGGGCTCAAATGTGATCGTAAGTTGATTGCTCTTAAGAGTCTGGAAGAGAAAAGAAAAGAAAATGTGTCTTCAAATACTTTCTTTTTTAAAAAAGAAACATTTCAGAGAAAATAGCATTTATCTCCTCTGATGATGAGAAAGTTGCAGCTTAGATTGTAGCTTTACTGATGAACAGAGGTTAAATGTAATGCTGCAATATTTTTGATTTAGAATGGAGATGGGCGATGTCAATTTGAATGACCATGTCTATGAATCGTATCAGCTTAATATTCTTTTTTGGTTTGTTCCACAGAGCAAGTAAGTAAAATGACAAAGAAAGTATGTCTCTTGGATACCAGTAGGTGATATTGTTTCCCTAGAAGGACTAAGTCATGCCCACCTTAAGAGACTTGGAGTGACAGGCACAGTTTTTTGGAAGCAAGCATTTCCACAAGTAATCTAATCCTGTGTTCTGTAAAGCTTTAAAGACAAACCAGCATCTTGAATTGCATCCAGAAACTGACTGGTAGCCAGTACAGTTTGAAAAGCAGCAGTCCCACATGGATGAACTCTGGCATACTCCATGTTGTTCACACTGCTGCATTCTAGACCAAGTGAAATTTCCAAATTGATGGAAGGGCATCCTTATGTAGAGCACATTGTAGTAGTGAGAAATTACTTAAGGATGGGTGACTGTGATCAGAGACTCCCAATCAAGTGCACAGAATGAACATGTGGGAAATCTACTTATGATTGCCACCAAATTACTTGAGTAAGAGTCATTAGTCCAAAAGGAAGCCAAGTGACCCACCAGTTCTGCCTGGGGAAGTTCTGTCCCTTGGGTGTCAAACTTGATTTCATTGAGAGCCACATCAGGGTGGAGTTTGGCCCCGGGGTGTGTGGCCGGGTGGATGTGGCCAGGGTGGGCATGGCCAGCTCAACATAACTCGGGGAACCCCTCCCAGGCTTCATTTTTGACTGTGACAGCCTCCTGCAGTGCTCTGCCAGCAAAAACGGAGCTCAGGAGGGCTTCATACGCTGAAGAAGTACTGCAGGAGGGAGTTACAGCCAAAAATGGAGCTTGGTAGGATCACATATAGTCTTCCCAAGCTCTGGTTTTGCTGACAGAGCACTGCAAGAGGCTGTCACAGCTGAAAACTGAGCTCAGTAGGGTCATGAGCAGTCCCCCCAAGCTCCGTTTTTTCTGGCAGAGTACTGCAGGAGCTATCACAGTCGAAAACAGAGCTCGGGAGGGCCATGCATGGCCCTCCTGAGCTCCACTTTCGTAGGCAGAGGCACTGTGGCCCAGTCCACTATTTCCAGGGTGGTCCTGTGGGCCAGATCTAAGCACCCCACAGGCCTGATCTGGCCCTCAGGATTTGAGTTTGACATCCCGGTTCTATCCCATCTAGCTTTAAAGATAGATACTCCCCAATATGAGGAAACCCCAAGCCCACAGCCCATCAGTCTTGTCAGGATTGAAATTGTAACCTAGTTTACCCCATCGGGACATTTACCACTTTTGGGTATTGGGTAATAATAACCCTAATGCCTCCCTTGCATCTTCTGTGGCAGAGGTTTATAATTAAATATCATTAGTGTACAGGTGATATCTTAGTCCCTGATAGCAAACATCCTTCGCCAGTGATTTCATGAAGATGTTTAATAGAAGTAGGGGGAGAGTTGAACCCCGAGACACTCCACACATCAGGGATCTAGGATTGAACTTCTCCAACTGGTTCTAGCCATGACAAACCACTGCAAAAATGTGCTGCCCAACTCCCAACCCTTCTGGTATTCTGTCCAGAAGAACATCAGAGTCAGATGTGGTATTCAGAAGGTTCTGACCAGTTCTGGAGAATCGGTAGCGGACATTTTGAGTAGTTTGGAGAACCGGCAAATACCACCTCTGACTGGTCCCGCCCCCATCTATTCTCTGCCTCCTGAGTCTCAGCTGATCGGCTGGGTCTTCTTTGNAATGGGATGGGGAGGTAATGGAGATTTTGCAGTATATCCTTCCCCTGCCACGCCCAACAAGCCACGCCCACAGAACCGATAATAATTTTTTTTTAATCCCACCGCTAACCAGAGTCAGTAATACTAAAAATGCTAACTTATCCCTGAAGACAAGAGTGGACAAATCACCCCAGTCCCAAGTTCCGCAAAAGTCGTTCACAAATGCAATCAATGTGGTATTGATTGACCTACTGGAAACCTCTGGTTTCAATCTTTCCTAGTTAGTTAACTTCATATTTTATAGTTCAATTTTTTTTCCTTCTGTGAGTTTTTAATTGAAGCCTTAAAGCAATTTTGGGGAAATACAGTTTTTCAGTGGAATATCATTAGCTTTGTGTAATTCTGAAATAAAGAATATTTACAGTATCTCTAATGTGTCTGTCTGTTTGTGTATCTGCCTCTACTTACCTATGTACCTACACATTTTATCTCCCTCCCTCTTCTATTAAATTATATGAGTGTATTATTTAGTTACAGTCATATTTTTTCAGTATACTTTCTCTTATTCAGAGCTCATTTGGAGCACAGGTTCTCAAAAATTTGGACTCATATTTTTAACACAGTCTTCATTATCCCTACACCTTCTTATCCCTTGGGAGATACACCTAAACTCACATATTAAAACCACTCCTAACAAGAGTTTCATTTCTGCCATCATCTATAAACAGTTGGCCAGTTTTCTTGTTCTACAGGTATGGCAGCTGTAGTTTTCACCTCACCCATCATCCAAATTTCTTGTTTCTGTTCCCATTCATATTATGTTAATTTATTGCATATCATTACATATGTTGCCTAATGATATGGGAAGGAGTAAGAACCTGCGCATAATTGGAAAGTTCTAGAAGTAAGCTCCTGGCACAATTGCTTCTCTCTCTCCTTCTCTTTAAAGGTTGGGAAAAAATAGCTTTATAATATCCTATCTTATAATTACCACAGTCCTGTCAAGAAGATGGATGGCTTCTAAATTTGATAAATAAATAAAATTTCAGAAATAACATTTTGATTTCTTGATAATATTTTTATTATTCCTTTTCTTTAAAAAAAAATGCTGTAGTACCATCAGAGAATTAAGATGTGTGTTGAGATCAATATTTGAACAAGTCAAGTAGCAAATGAAACCTTACAACAGGGGTCTTCAAACTTGACAGCTTTAAGACTTGTGGACTTCAACTCCCAGAATTTCTCCTCCAGTCATGTTAGCTGAGGAATTCTGGGAGTTGAAGTCCACAAGTCTTAAACTTGCCCAATTTGAAGACCTTTCCCTTACAGCCACAACTAATAGCTAATTAAAGCCACACTACTGAGATTGCTGCCTTAAATAAAGTAGTTAGACATCAGCTTGACAATATAATTTTTACAATGTGTCTTTTCGGTTGCCCAAAAGTTTGTTGACCCCTGAAGGTAAGCAGATGTTAAACTTCAGGTTGTACAAACCAGTAAACATGCAATTAAGGAGACGGACAACCAAGTGGAGAAGAATCTCAGACTTTTTGGGATTACTTCAGTTCATAATGGATCCTACCTCAAAGACTCTTAATCTTCCTGAGATAAAAAGTTCAGTTTATAATGGATCCTACTTCATTGCCTCCTTTCATTGATTCCTTCCGAAGAGAAAACAGCAGTACAGGTCATTCTCGACTTACAACAGTTCATTTAGTGACCATTCAAAGTTACAATGGCACTGAAAAATGTGACTTACGACCATTTTTCACACTAAGAATCCTTGTAGCATTCCCCATGATCATGTGATCAAAATTCAGATGCTTGGCAGTTGACTCATACCTATGACCATTGCTATTATCCCGGGGTCACGTGATCTTCTTTTGCGACCTTCTGACAAGCAAAGTCAATGGGGAAGCCGGATTCACTTAACAACCATGTTACTTGCTTATCAACTGTGGTGATTCACCTAACAGCTGTGGCAAGAAAGGTTGTAAAATGGGGCAAACTCAGTTAACAACAAGAAATTTGGGGCTCACTTGTGGTTAAGTTGAGGACTCCCTGTACTAATGTTCATCCATCTCTGGCTATACAAGGTAGCCCAATAGTCTGGTATGGCAAACACACATTTTTATCTGTAACTCACTACCAGGGGAGTAGTAAAATCTGACACTTTTATTTTCTAAAAATTAGATATATCCCAGTAGAAGCAAGGGTTACCATCAAACTACACTATATTCCTAACAATTAGGAAACATGCAATTTTGGAATAAATGGAAGATGGTTTTATCTGGCGGGGGTGTGTAATTTGGATGAAATTAAGAAAGTCTTACAGACCTGAACTGGGGCAACATGATATGGTCTTTCAAAAGTGATTGGCACAGTTGCAGTTTTGAACCTGCTTCTGGAAGACTTGAAAAATGAGAGAGCTAAGAGTATGTCTGAACTTGTTTAGCATTTGTATGAGGCTGTCCTGTCTGAAACGCATTCTGGATGGCTGGTCTGCCCATTTATTCAGCACAGGTGAACTTTTTATGAGCTGTACACTGAAAATAGACTCAAAGTCTAACTAGAAAAGATGTACTGGTTTTTTTCCTTGTTAAAAAAAATCTTTTCTAGGTCTCTTAAGGTGGGGAGTAGATTGGACAATTTCACATGGCACAAAGTTCTAGGTTGAATTTTTTTCTCTTGGATCGCAGAAAATCGTGACTGTTGTGATTGTGTGATGAGCTGCGGTGGAGCAGTGGTTAGAGTGCAGTACTGCAGGCTACTTCTGCTAACTACCATCTGCCTGCAATTTGGCAGTTCAGATCCCACCAGGCTCAAAGTTGACTCAGCCTTCCATCCTTCCAAGGTCAGTAAAATGAGAATCTGGATTGCTGGGGGCAATAGGCTGACTCTGTAAACTGCTTAGAGAGGGCTGGAAAGCACTATAAAGCAATATATAAGTATAAGTGCAAGTGCTATTGAAGAAACTATCAAAGCATGATCTGGCAAAATTTCTGTAATATTATTGAATGTCCTGTATATTAATAAGCCAGATAAGTTTGTTCTGAAAAAAAGGATTATGATGGTAATAAAAAAAAGCAAGCAGGCTCATTGGTGTAGAAGCTAAATCGGAAACTAGGACAAAGCTCCTGGTATGGATTTTTTGTGCAGCCTAGGGAAGCTTTTCATCCAATACCACACTGCTACAATTTTTCTGGGTGTGGGGGGGAAATTAGGGGAATGTTTGCTTAGAAGAGCTGCTTTTATATCCAAAGGCCAACAATCTTTCATCACGTGGGAAATACATGGGAAACTTGAAGGCTATAGTATATACTTTTTCCTATTTAAAAGTAGAACACATCTAATATTTTCATAAACTTGGATAAAGCATAATGGATGGAAACTGATCAAGGAGAGATTCAACCTGGAAATAAAGAGAAGTTTTCTGACAATGAAAGTAATCAACCAATGGAACAGCTTGCCTTCAGAAGTCGTGGGAGCTTCAGCCCTGGAGAATTTCAGGAAGATATTGGACTGCCATCTGTCAGAAATGGTGTAGGGTCTCTTGCTTGGGTGGGGGGGTTAGACTGGTTAGATGACCTACAAGGTCCCTTCCAATCAGGGGTGTGATTCAACTGATGTAACAACTGGTTCAGTGAGCACACGCTTTGCAAAAGTTGATCACGTGACCCCAGAATATTGCAGCGGTCATACATACGAATCAGTTACCAAGTGTCCAAATTTTGATCATGTGACATTAAAGATGCTACTGCAGTGGTCATAAGTGTGAAAAACGGTTGTAAGTTCATTTTTTAAAATTCAGTTGTCATTTCGAATGGTCATTGAATTCTGTTGCCCTCTTGGCTTCTGTTCTGTTTCGGTCACGTTTTGGCTCCTAACAAGAAATATGTTGCTATTTTAACAACTGATGAATAACTCTGATTTTGTGCCAGAAATTGAACAAAAGTTATTTTGGGGAGCACCTTGGGTTTGCACGCAGTATGTGCGGTGTTGAATCCCATTCTAAAAAGAAACATTCCAAAAAGAGACATTTTAATGAAAATGATAGTTGTTGCATGTTATGTTCAGTTGTATTGTGAATAGTTTTATCCCTGAATTTATTTATATGATTAAAGCCTGGTGCCACAGTTAGTCCAGTGGACACCAAGGCTGTTGATTTTTGGCATATTCTTTGTCTCTATTTTAATATATTATTTTTTATGGACAGAGAAATTTGCTAATAATTTCCTTCTTTGCGATTATAATAGGACTGTTATAAAAAAACCTCCTGGTAGGAATTTTCTCATGAGATCTACCAACAGGGCTAGTTTTACAAACAGTGAATGAGACATATGGAGCTAAGAAAAAGGAAGGCTAAGGAAAGTGCTGTGAAAATACTAGCTTTTCTGAAGAAGGTGGTTTAAATTCGCCTCTAGATTAGATGGTTGGCGTACAAATTAATTGGATGGATGACTGGATAGATGGACGGAAGGACTCATTTTCAAAAGATTCATTTAAAATTTTACTTTTTCTCTAAGATCAAGAGGTGCAAGGGCAATCTAGACCAATTGGCTTGCTTTAGTGATGATTGCAAAGTTGTTGGAATCTGTGCAATTTGTGCATTTAAGTGTTCTAATGGTAACAGATGCTGAGGAATATTTTCCAAGAGTCCATTACTGGGGGGATTTCCCCCCTCCCAGTTATGGACAGTCTTTTTTGATGTTATATTTTCTTTGATTTTTTAGCTAATTGTATTTCTAATATATTATGCAATCCAGGAAATTTTGTTTGAGGGAGTTCTCTGACACCTTTGGCCAAACATTTTGCTTTCAAAGTCTTATTTTGGGATGGTTGTCCCCATTCCATCGCATCACGACTTGGTAAACAACTCTCATGGTTGTATGCTGTTGGAGCAGTTTGAGTGTGCAATCATCATCATCATCATCAAAAACTCTACTGGAGCCATGGTTGTTATTCCCACTGGGGAAATAGGTTAAACAGTTCTGTGCTTGTCTATTCTTGTGCCTGGGAAAATGGTGCAAGTAGGAACACTTCAGACTGCAGGAGGTGGCCTAGCAGTTGAATGACTATGATACTTTGAGCAAGCATTATTTGACTTAGCCTATTATCACCCAGATTATAGGCACTGTGCTTTGCAACTCCTCATTTCTGCAGTGGAACTTGTTCCCATCTGTTAATTCCACACTCCTCTGGAGACATTTTCTTCCTCGCTACCAAGGACTTGAGCCTGACAGGGTTGTACCAGGAAATAATTTTGAAAGTTTTTCTTGGGCAAAGTTCTAAAAATGAAGTCTTTATTTTTCCTGTTGACAACCTGTTTGTAGGTCCAGATAGATACTAATTTTACTCGAGCATGTTATTACTTGAGTTATGGTTCCGTCTGAATCTGCCTTAGAAGCCTGGTGCTGATTGTGTATCATTTGTGTTCAGAACTGTGAAAAACCAAAGCTGTCTTTGTATCATCAGTCTTATATTTTAGCATAAACCTAGTTATTGGTAAGATTTTTATTTTATGCTGCTGTTTCTTTTTAAATAATGATTAATAATGTAACCCAGTTATTGTCAAATCATCTTGTCTTCCTAGATATACATGGTTTTATCTGGGGGCGTCAGGACTGAATTCAAGACCCTTTGCATGCAAAATTGACTCTTGCCTGTGAACTACGCCCCTTCCCAAAACATTGCACTGTTTGTATAGAAAGTGTGGAACTGTATCGTATCCTCTCGATGACACACCTAATGTCATTTCAGAAGCACAAAAAGGACTTTGTATTAGTGGAATGAAAATAACAGTTCTATTCTTTCACAAGTAACTTTCTAAAAAGCTTCCCATTCCTATTATATTTTGTTGTGGCTTATCTAATGTGTCAGTGGTTTCCAACTTGAGGTCCGCAGACCCTTGGGGCCCCTGCAATATCATCACAGGGGATCTGTGAAGGTTTGAAGAAACGTTATGATTTGAATTTTGAGTTAAGTCTTGGGGGTCCATAGCCATGGTCTATGGCCACAAAAGATATTTAAAGGGGGTCCATGATGAAGAGAACTGCTATAATATGGCATTATGGGGATTCTGTATTTTCTATCGTTTGAGGAAGCTAAACATGATGGAGTCTTAAGCATCTGCTAGATGAAGATGAGGCCAAGCATAAAGTAATTATCATCAAACTAAGCACAGTCTGGATATACGATGGACTTTTTATTAAGAAAGTCAATGCATATTATTAAGAAAAACCATTAACATATATATTTCTTCCTTACTTTTCCAGTATACCTTTGTCTTTGACTTCATTCCCCTCAATTTTCTGGAGGCATGTAAAGGAGAAATTGCTGAAACACCTGCACTTGGAAACTGTCTATCCACTGCTTATTACTCATCCTTAGATCTAGTTCACCTACATCTTAATTTCACTTATGTCAGGCCTGACCCAGCAATCATAGTGACATCAATTGTCATTGAGTGAGAAGTGTTTCTCCTCCATGCTGCATCGAGAGCCCAGGATGGGATAGGATGGGTTGACTCCTTGCTATGACATCATTTAGCTGAGTCTGTACTAAGATATAAAAGCCAGCCCTTGGGAGAGACCCCAGCTTTTGACTCAGCTCCTTTCAGTCAGTAGCTGTGTCTCTGGGGATCTGGGCTGCTGCTCTTCCAGGAGAGCAGGGCTCTCTCTACTGCAACGTTGGGAGCAGCGTTACCAGAGCTCTGTGCAGGCAAGCTGGGCAGCATCTGTAGACCTCCCCCATGCCTGTGGTTTTGAACGATCGTAAAAATGATCGGCAAACTGATAACAGCACAAGCCAGCTGATTGTGTGGCTGGTTGCTGCGTTTTTCCCTTGCTGACTTCGCTCGGGGCTCTGGATAGCCGAAGGAGCGATTCTTTGATCTTGGAGCCTGTTTCCTCGAGTCAGTGGCCATCTTGGATGGAAGCCTTCCACCACGAGGTGAGCGGCCATTTTGTAAGCCCGGGGGCCATTTATACCCTAAGGGGCTTAAGAGAAAAATTTTTAAACAGCTTCTTTCCAATGCAAGAACCTTATTCTACAAATGGAGCAAGATAAGGCTCAGGCAGAACTTTCTCCCCAGTGGAACAGTCTCTTAAGCCCAATAAGAGAAAAAGGCATAGGCAACGCATCCAATCAGCCCAGAGGGAGGTGGCTGCTAAAATCAAAGCTAAGGCTCTAGCCCCTAAGAAGGCAACTCAGGCTGAGTTGAGAGCAGAGAAGCGCAGGCATGCCGCCCAAGAGAGGCAGTTCAACAGAACTATTCAACAGAACGGAGTGCAACTACAGCATGTTTCAGGTGATACTCGTGGGCCCCAACCAAGCCTTCCCAGGGGAGAAGTTATCTGTGAGCCTTTCCATCCTCTATCCTGGTCTCCTGAGGCTCTTGCAGTACAGTCATATCCTCAGAATCTAAGCAGATCTGGGCCTTATTTCCAACAGGCTTCTGGGTCCTATGCTCCTTCCCCTCCCTCCAGGCCTTGAACCTCTCCTCAATCTAGGCCTAAAGCCACCTTCACTCCCACATCAGTGGGCCTTCTGCCTTCTGCCCCTACCTTTGAGCATAGACCAGGGGATATCCAAGATATTGTCTCATTGGCCATTAGGCAGGGATTGGCTGAAGGCTCAAGCAAATGATTCAACCTCTGGAAGGGGTTCAAACCCTTCTCCCTTCCCATTCTATAGGTTCCTGCCTCATCACCCGATTTACACAGGCCCCAGGACCTCAGGGTCCATTCTTCTCTACCAGAATGGGAGGAGGTTGATGAGGAAGGAAGGGCTTCACCATCTGAATACAGTTAGTCTTCTCATTCAGAGTGTGAGATTTTTGACCAAAATCTTTCAGAGGAAGAGGATTCTCACCAAAGCAGACATCCTCTGCATTGGTCTTCAAACCTACTCTTTCAGGCCATTACTCAGCAAGGCTTGGTCACTGCCAAGCTGTCGCCAGAGGAAGTGGCTCCCGAGCCACAAGGAAATCCCTCTAGCCAAGGGGATTGCTCTTCTCAAGCCTGTAGTGCATGCAGAGGTTTGCCTTCTCCCATTTTGTTCCTGGACATGGTCAAGGAAACATGCACTTCTCCCTTGGCAGGTCCTTGCCCATCTTCTCTGGAAAGCATTTCTACAATGTCAGCGCAGCTCTGGACAATGTCCTGGCAGTGCCTTCTGTTGATATTCTGGCTCTGGCCTCGTTCTCATCTTCTGGCACTCCCACGATCCAGAAGATATCCTGAAACCGGATGAATAAACTTCCGAACAGACCCTCAAGCACAATCACCAGGCCACTGAATGAGCTGTTCGGGCTTCAATGGCAGCATCCTTTTTCACGAGGGCATCCATATGGTGGCTGCGCCAACTCCAGAATAGATTGCCTGCTTCTGACCTTTGGTGTCACCAAGACCTTAATAAGATTATCGCAGTGGGAGATTCACTGCAGATGCCACTCTCAATTCCCCAAATTTGGATCCAAGGCCATGGCATCATCAGTAGCACTAAGAAGACTTTTATTGGCTTCGAAATTGGCAGGCAGAGATCATGCCGAAAATGGAAGCTGGTTTCAGTTCCATTCTAGGCGATAAGCTTTTTGGCAATGCTCTGCAACTTTATCTCATCAAAACAGAGATAAACATAAAATTCTCTCTTCCTCTGGAAAAAACCGACTATCGCCCTGCTCCTTATAGCCCTCCTGCCTTCCGAGCGGAGACCTCATCTCGCTTCTCCCGCTCTCAAAGGCCGTATTCCGAATGCCAAGACCAATGGCGGACGCATCTGGCAGGCAAAAACTTTCTATTGGTAAATGGCCCTTTCGGAGGGGAGGGGGTCATTCCTTCCATCGCTCTAAGTAATCCCTCGTTCTCACCCATCGGAGGTCACCTAGCCTTCTTTGCCTTCAAATGGAGGAGTCAACAACGGACGCCTGGGTGCTCAGCACTATTAGGTCAGGGTTACAATTGGACTTCCTAACCACCACCCACAATTTTTTTTTTTATCTGTCCTGTCTCTCGAGACATTTCAAGGCAAGCCCTCATGAATCAGGCCTTCTTGAAATCAGGGCTATTCAACTTGTTCCCTCTCTCAATGGGGACGTGGGCTTTACTCTCGCCTTTTCATCATTCCCAAAGTCTCAGGGGGGTGGCAGGCCATCCTTGAATCTAAAATTTCTCAACCAATTTGTAAAATACAGGCAATTTATAAATGCACTCTGCATTCTATTTTAGAGAGCGTTCAGCAGGGCGACCTCCTCTCTTCCATTGATCTCACTGAGGCTTATCTCCACATCCCAATTTGGCCTCATCATCACTAGTTTCTCTTGTTTCTGTTTTCAAAATACCCATACCAGTATCGAGCACTTCCCTTCAGCCTCTCATCGGTTGCAAGGGTCTTCACAAAGGTTCTGGCAGCATTGATGGCATCTCTGCATTCTATTCCAGTAAAGATCCAATGCTACATGGACAACATTTTGATTCTGTCCTCTTCCATCCATGTGGCCCATCGGGATCTGCAAATTACCCTGTCATATCTCCAGAGCCACGGATTTTCCATCAACACCAAAAAGAGCCAGCTCTCTCCCACAACTAAATTGCAACACTTGGGAGCAGTCTTCGATACCAAGTCGTGCCAGGTTTTCCTGTCCCAGCTCGTGGAAAGAATCTTGCAGAGATCATCAGCCAGTCCAGCAACATCAAATTGTCCCCCTGTCACTGCTGTCCAAACTTCTGGGAAGAGTAGTCTCCTGTATTGGCATCGTCCCGTGGGCTTGGCACTCCCACTCATCCAATGGTTTCTGCTTCCCTACGAACCAGCCACTCCATCCATCAAGGTCCCCCTCCCACCACAAATCCAGAGATCTCTCAATAGGTGGCTTCCCGTCATAGGACTCCTGTGGTCCAGACAGGCTAGTGATAATCACATACCAGCCTCCTGGGTTGGGGTTCCCATATGCAGGGCCAGATAGCTCAGGGCATTTGGTCCAGATCAGAGCAGACCTGTCCCATAAATTGGCTAGAGCTCAGAGCCATTTTTCTGGCTCTCAAGCATTTCAGGCAATCAGTGACTGGCTCTCATGTTGTAGTCCTTATGGCATATATGCAACATGGCCGCAAAGCTCATGTCAACCGGCAAGGGGTGACGAGGTCCAAGCCCTCATGAGAGAGACTCTACAGTTGGGGTTATGTGGCAGAGAGAACCTTTGTCGATCTCGATGGACCACATCTCTGGGGTCGACAACTCCCAGGCCAACTGGCTCAGCAGGAGCCCAGTTGACCAGGCAGAATGGTCCATTCCTCTGTCTCTATTCAGGGACCTTTCCCTCAGATACAGAACACCGGAGGTGGATCTCTTCTCTACTCCTCAAAACGCCCAAGTCACCAGATTCTTCACCAGGTTTCCTTGCCAGGGAGCAGAGGGGACCAATGCTCTTCGGTGCAGATAGCCCAAGGGTCTCCTCTACGCCTTCCCCTCCTTTCCATCATTCTGGCAGTAATTTGGAAGATGTTGGAGGAACGAGCAGAGCTCCTCCTCCTGACACCCTATTGACGAAGGAGGCCCTGGTTTGCGGACCTGGTCAACCTATCGGTGGCTTTTCCTTGGAGGATCCCAGCCCATCTAATCTCCCTTCACCAGGGGGCCCTGCTCCACTCAGAGGCCCAGTGGTTCAAGCTGACTGCATGGCACTTAAGCGGCAGCAGCTAGAGGAGGCTGATCTTCCAGAAAGGGTCATACTCACTATCCTGGCGTCTTGCAAATCTTCTACCAGGTGCATCTATGATGCCACCTGGAAGGCTTTTTTCCGATGGTGCCTCAGAGAGGGTCTTTCTCCTGCTTCAGCCCAGAAGTCTAACTTCTTTCAGCATAGGCTGGAGAAAGGTTTGGCCCCAACACCTTACCAGGCAGGTTGCGGCCCTCTCCTCAGTCCTTTCATTGGGTTCGCTTCCTTCCTTATCCCATCACACTTCAGTCAGGAGGTTTTTGAAGGGGCTTCCAACCTGCACCCTCCGGTGGTTCACAGGTATCCTTCCTGGGACCTTCATATAGTCCTTAATGCCCTTACAAATCCCCCCTTTTAACCGCTTAGTACAGAGTCTCTCCGTTTCCTGACTCTGAAGATATGTTCCTTGTTGCCATCACTTCTGTCAGGAGGGTTTCCAAGCTTGCTGCTCTTTCCATCAGACAGGACCTTTGTTCCTTTTACGATGATAGGTTGTTCTTCGTGTCTGGACCCCCATTATTCTGAAGGTTAACACCTGGTTTCCACGTTTCACAGGTCCCAGGACATTGTTTTGCCTGACTTCTGTCCTCTCCCGCACCATGACTTAGAGCGGCAGTGGCACAGGTTAGACGTAAGAAGGGCTCTTAGAATATACATTAAGTGCACTTCCTCATTCAGAAAGTTGGAAGCCACGTTTGTTTCCTTTTTCCCTTCTCACGTGGGGCACAAGGCCTCTTCTCCTACTATTAGCAGGTGGGTCAGGTCTTGTATTGAGCAGGTCTACAAAGCTGTCGCCCTTCCGGTTTCCCGAGGTCTGATGGCGCACTCTACCAGAAGCGCAGCCACTTCTTCTGCCTGGGTGACCCAAGCGTCCTTGGAGGAGATTTGTCATGCAGCCACGTGGACATCCCCTTTCATCAGACACTACCGTCTGGATGCCTTTGCCTCTGCCAACTGCAACCTTTGGCAGACGGGTGCTTCAACAAGTGGTTCTACAGTCGGTGTGATGAGCCAGACGAGGACCCGCCCATGGACATGGAAGCTTTGGTATGTCCCATCCTGGGCTCTTGATGCAGCATGGAGGAGAATGGGCATTGGTAGAAGTTACCATGAATGCTCTTTCTATCTATGCTGCAAGAGAGCCGAACCCCTCCCTTGATTTGTCTGGAGAGGGTAAGACATATTTCTGTATTCATTTTGAGCTTTCAGAGACACCTTTCAGTCTGTCAAGTATCTTCGCCAAAGTTGGGGTCTCTCCCGAGGGCTGGCTTTTATATCTTAGCACAGATTCAGCTAAATGATGCCATAGGATGGAGTCAACCCATCTTATCCCATCCTGGCCTCTCTTGCAGCATAGATAGAAAGGGCATTCATGGTAACTTCTACCAATGCCCATTCTGAGATACTTGTAGAACAAAACTGGAAACTTAATGATTGGTCCAAAGGCAGAGCTTGATCAATTCTGGGTTACAACCACTGGTGGTATTCTACCGGTTGAGGCCGGTTCTGTCGAGCCAGGTAGCAATGATCAGCGGAGACCAAACTGATCCTCTCCACCGCTCTGCTGTTGGGTCCACCCACCCACCTGGGCTCAAATACTACCTTTATCCTCTGAATTTGAAGCACAGCTGCTTTGCGAGGTACAGAAGAGTGCCACGTGGCAGCTGCTGAAGTGATCGGGATCGTGCAGGCTTGCAGGAGGTAAGTTAGAGTACCTCTGAGCCTGCACAAATGCCTCTGCGCCTGCACAAAGTGTACATTCGGCGCTCACACACAAAGTGTGTGCAGGCGTGCAAAGCGTACCCACCAAGCCACACCCACCAAAGTGGTGGTAAAAATATTTGAATCCCACCACTGGTTATAACATACCTCCTCTTTGCTCTTTTACTATGATACATCTTCCAATTTACTCAAATAATTGCATCAAGGGCTTGAGTTACCACGTTATTCTCATAGTATACAAATAGCGTTGATGATTAGAAAATGAAAGAAAGTTCACCCTTCATGTGGCATTGTTGAACATTTCTTCAGCAATCTATTTGAGGCCCAGATTTTTTTAAAAAGATAGAATACTGTTACTTTAATTAGAATGCCTCTTGGGATAATCCACTTAAGAATGTGCATGAAAATGATAGTGGGGCAAAGTCAGGGGTCTTGAGCAGCTTCCCAAAATTGGCTTTAAAAGACTGTCTGTGGAAACTGATAATTTCTATGTGATCCAAGCAACCCTATACTAGCTGTATTTAAGGTTTTGAATGGATACAATTGTCCAAATTTAATGTTGTAATCTAAATCACCGAATGCTATGTTGCTGTCTTGATGCGCCTGACCTTTATCATTTTTGTCCTTAATAATGAATGTGAAGATAATTTGTTTATAAAAGAGTGACTGATGGGCCATGTTGAATGTTGAATTCATCAACTTCAAAGAATCTCCTAGTACTCGTTATCTTTGGTGTTAGATAATTGTGTCCTCCGTACATCTCTATCTATCTAAGGTTTACCTCAGGGAGCAGCGTGGCAGAGACAATCCAGTTTACATAAATTATGCTGAATGATTGCTCGTGCCAAGATTATCGATTTCATTTTTTCTTTCCTTGGTTCATTCAACTTTGTTCATTCAACTTTGTTCATTCAACTCTGCAGCTGTCAAATATTTTCTGATTCCATAATACCATGAAACAAATTGGCTGATGGCTGGTGATTCATTGTGGTATAATGCCAAGTTTGGTGTGATTCTTGGTGGAAGCCTTAGATCCAGTCCCAGTTTTCAGTGCGTTAAGGATTGGCAAGAATTCTCAGAAATAATATCTGTTTCATGATCAGATCCATCTACGCAGGCAAATGTGGATGATATGATGGTGTCAGGTAGAGGAATTTAGATTTGTTATGCACTGTAGATTATTTTGGGAACAAGCTGAACCAGTACAAGAGAAGATGGATTTCACTTGTACTGAAACACAACCAGATTGCTGGCAGATAACATCAAAAAGGTAACAGAGCAGATGTTTATAAAGTCTGTGAATCTCCTTCCCACAAAGCATTCAGAAGATAATTGGAAATAGTTTTATTCCATCAAGACATCAGGCCTAATTAAGGGTCACTGGCATCTTACCTGCCCAGAGTCTTCTACTGTGTAGATTGTAAAACTGTAAAATTAATAAACAAAAGCACAAATAATTGGTTTCCGAGAATGAGCATCCAGTTTGAAAAGCTATAGATATTTCAGGAAATACAATTAGTCCTTGACTTACAGCAGTTCATTTAGTGACAGTTCAAAGTTACAATGGCACTGACAAAAGGGGACTTTTGATTGTTTTTCATAGTTATGACCTGTGCAGCATCCCCATGATCATGTGATCAAAATTCAGATGCTTGGCAACTGGTTCACACTTATGATCGTTGCTTTGTCCCAAGGTCATGTGATCCCCTTTTGCAACCTTCTGACAAGCAAAATCAATGAGGAAGCGAGATTCACTTAACAACCAGCTTACTCACTTATCATTTGCAGTGATTCACGTAACAAATGTGACAAGGAGGATCATAAAATTGGACACAACTCACTTAAAAAATGTCTCACTCAACAACAGAAATGTGGGGCTTAATTGTCACTGTAAATTGAGGACAAAGCCTAATGTTGCTAATGGGTTGCTTAGTGGTTGTCTTTGTTGAGACACAAAATGGCTGTATAAAAGACATTCCAACAATATTTGAAAAAATACTTCTGGAATAAGAGGGGCTGACTAAGAAATAGAAAGCAAAGAGTAGAAATAAATGAACAATTGTCTCAGGGAATTACTCTAGGGAAGTTAGATCTTTTAAAATTATTTTTCAGGGCACAGTGAAGTTGTTTCAGCCCCATCAAGCTTTTAATGTTGTTCTCTTATTTTAATTTTTCTTTGTGCTTAATTTTTCTGCCTTGAAAATTCCTCCATCATACAGTGTCTGATTTTTTTATTTTTCTGTGCATTTCCTTAAATGTTTTTTTTTAATTTAGCGAGGCAGAAAAGTATTCCTTCTGTTAGCAATTTACTAACATAATAAAATGGCAAAATAGCAAGGCCAGATAATTAAAATAAATCTAGCCAAGATCTGCAGAATAAAACTGAATTTTACGATAAATGATATCATAAGCTCTTTATATGGCTCTGCACTATATCCTACAACACCTTGAATCTCCAAATACCTACACAAGGGTCCTCTTTGTAGATTTCAGTTCTGTATTCAATACCATCATTCCTGACATTCTTCTAACTAAATTAAACCAGCTAGCGGTACCTGAATACACTTGCACGTGGATTATAAGCTTCCAATAGACAGGAAGCAGCAGGTGAAGCTTGGCAGAATCATGGACATGACTGCATCTCAAATGATCCATCTCTTAAAATACTGAAGTATGCAGATGATAAAACAGTGATTGGTCTCATTCAAGACAACGATGAATCCTCATACAGACAGGAGGTTGTACAACTTGCCCAGTGGTGTAACCGGAACAATCTGGAACTGAACACACTCAAAACTAGAAATGGTGGTAGACTTTAGAAGAAATCCTCCCATACTACCACCTCTTACAGTACTAGACAACACAGTATCAACAGTAGAGGCCTTCAAATTTCTAGGTTCCATTATATCACATGACCTAAAATGGACATCTAACATCAAAAATGTCATCAAAAAAGCACAGTGAAGGATATTTTTTCTGCGCCAACTCAGAAAGCTCAAACTGGCCGAAGAACTGCTGATACAGTTCTACAGAGGAATTATTGAGTCTATCATCTGTACCTCTATAACTGTCTGGTTTGGTTCTGCAACCCAACAGGACAGACACAGACTTCAGAGGATAACTGGGACTGCAGAAAAAAGCAATTACTACCAACCTGCCTTCAGTCGAGGACCTGTATACTGCATGAATCAAAAAGAGGGCTGTGAAAATATTTATAGACCCCTCGCATCCAGGACATAAACTGTTTCAACTCCTTCCCTCAAAATGACTCTATAGAGTACTGCACACCAGCACAACTAGACACAAGAACAGTTGTTCTATTTTCTTGTTATGGTGGCACAGTGGTTAGAATGCAATATTGCAAGCTAACTGTGCCCACAATTTGGAGTTCAATCCTGATCGGCTCAAGGTTGACTCAGCCTTCCATTCTTCCAAGATCAGTAACATGAGGGCCCAGATTGTTGAGGGCATTGGGCGACTCTGTAAACTGCTTCGAGAGGAGCTGTAAAACACTGTGAAGTGGTACATAAGTCTAAGTGCTATTGCTAAAACCAGTGTTTGCCCAACCCTCAAAATAAAAGCTAGAGATGTAGACCTTCAACATAGTGGCATCATGCCACATATGCTATACTTGCCCTCACTCTGCAGACAATCATGTGTAGAAAACTGATGTTCAGAAGGTACTTTCTGAAAATCTAGATCAGGATTAAGTCATATCAACTCAGGGATAACAAAACATGGTCTTTCAGATACTAAAGGGTTGAAATTCAGTCTACTTCTTATATTGATCATTTATGGGTATTGGAGTTTAGCGATATCTAGATAGTTGGCAATAAATTTATTAAATGCTTAATAAGAAAATAAAACTATCAATTTCAGTGATTTTTTTTTCTGGTAATGAAGACAAGTAGTACCAATATAATTGACAAGATTTCATGTTTATTTTATGTCTCATCTTAATATTTTACATAATCTAAATTTTGAATATCCTTTAGTTTGCTGTTTGATGCCTACTTCCCTATCACCAGTGCAAAAAAGAAAAGAAAAATTCCAATAATGCTTTGATTTATTCTGTTTTGCCTGTAAGATGGTTTACTTATAGATTGAAGTAATGTGAATCCTTTTAACATTGTATTTTATTCTCTTGTATCTAATTTGCTCTCCTTCCAACATTTTTTTTTTTGGCTTACCTATATTTTCAACGATGTGCCTAAGGAGAAAATGCAAATACATATTCTGGGTTATACGGCTTTTTTTTTTTTTTCCNATATTCTGGGTTATACGGCTTTTTTTTTTTTTTCCTGTTGTGGAAAAGCTGAAATTCTTTTTCACTGAGGTAGAAAGTTCATAGCCTCTTCCAGATTTTAACCTTAAGGCAAATGAAATCCAATTTCTAGTCCAGGTAAAATTTTCCTGGATCAATCATGTCCGTCTCTAGAGCACAATGCTCTTCTTTGTTTCTTGGCCAAGGGAGCCTGCATTGTCCGAAGACAATTTCCATAGTCATGTGGAAATTGTCTACACCAAAGGCACACAGAACGCTCCCACCAAGGTGGTATCTATTAATCTACTTGCATTTGCATGTTTTGAAATTGCTAGGTAGGCAGGAGCTGGAGCAAGTAATGGGAATTCACCCCTTTGTATCGAACTCAGGCTGTCAGCTCTTCAGCTGATAAGTTCAGCACCTTCAACCTCTGAGCTATCCATAGGAAATATAGTACAGAATAATTAAAAGGTACCAGATTCTTTCACCTTGTAATATGTCTACATTTATATTAAGGAGTAAGTAGCAAACAGTTACTTTTATAATTGTTTAACAAGAGATTTGTCTATGTGTGTGGAAGAAGACTTCACCCTTAAACCTGGGAGTAAATCAGCTTAAATACAGAAGGATTTACATCTGAGTCTGCTTCCCCTGAAACTAATGGATTTCAAGCATCCTCATCCTTCAGCCAGCATCCTCAATTGTCCTGATGGCTGAGGACAATGGGAGTTGTAATCAAGGCATGTCGAAGGTCTTGTTTCACAGAGAGTAATACTGTCTGGCTGTTTTTATTGTATTCTGTTTGCTATATATAATAACCTAGTATATTTGTTATGCAAAGTACAGGTGGTCCTTGACTTAAAACCACGATTGAACCCAAAATTTCTGTTGCTAAGCAAGTTAAGTGAGTTTTGCTTCATATTATAACCTTTCTTGCAACAGCTGTTAACTGAATCACTACAGTTTTTAAGTTGGTAACATGGCTGTTAAATGAATCTGCCTGCCTTGCTGACTTTGTTCATCAGAAGGTCACAAAAGGTGATCATATCATATGTCAATTGCCAAGTGTCCGACTTTTGATCTTGTGACCATGGAGTTGCTACCATGGTTGTAAGCCTGAAAATCTGTCATAAGTCACTTTTTTCAGGCTGCTGTAACTTTGAAAGGTAACTAAATGAAAGGTTGTAAGTCAGGGACTACCTGTATGTTTGCTTTCATAATAGCCAAGAATTTTGTTTTGTAGGAAAAGGTTCATTTTTTTGCCTGATTTGTGGTTAACCTAATCTCTCCACCTATTGTACCCTGATGAGTAGTAACTGGGCAATTTACTCATAGGGCTTTCTGCCACGTATCAGTCTCCTCATAGCTTTTTCCCTCCAAATTGACATAGCCATTTCAACACTATTAGATACTCTCTTTCTAGTAGTTAGTTTGAGGAACTTAGAAATAAATAATTTTATCCTTTTTTATTTTTACTCCCCACCCTGTAGCTGATGATTGTTTAGCTAAGCGCCTATGTATATAATACATTTCTTTGTCCAGAATTTATTTATTTATTTGTGTGTGTGTGTGTGTGTGTGTGTGTGTGTGTGTGTTTGTCAAACATGTACAAGATAACAAGTATAAGTATGAACATAAACGTGAACAAAGGAAGTCAATACAGATAAACGGGGACAGTAGGACAGGGACGGGAGGCATGCTGGTGTGCTTATGCATGCCCCTTTATGGACTTCTTAAGAATGGGGTAAAGGTCCATGGTGGACATTTTGAGATTGAAGCTGTGAGGGTTTGAGGCTGTAACAACAGATTCCGGTAGAGCATCCCAGGCGTTGACCGTTCTATTGCTGAAGTCATAACAATTGAGTTTGAAGCGGTTTACCTTCAGCTTGTATCGATTGTTTTTCCATGTATTATTGTGGTTGAACCTAAAGAAGTCGTTGACAGGCAAGACATTGTAGCTTTCTAATTTCTAATAATATGAAATGGTTTGTTATCTACACACTGTGAAGTATTCCATGAACTCTGATTTTTGGGTTGGCAATTCCCATAGGAATATTGCCCCATTTGGCATTTCACAGGAATGAGTGGATCTTCACTTTTGAGGGGTTGCCTTATTTCTCCTCCATGTGTGTTCTTTCTTCCCCGCTACCATAACTCTGAAGTATATTCTGTGGTTCTGGTTTTTTGAAGTATAGAAATATTGTGAATACATGGAAGAGGTTGGGAAGAAGGTATTTTCCCCTCTTAGATATTTTATTTAATGAGTAAAAACAGGAAGGGGCAAAACATCTGCATTTCTTGTTTTCTTCCCTTTGGGTATAATTGCTGGTGTTAGGCCCTTAGGGATAAGAAAATAAAAGTACATTTATTTTAATTATTTGTATGCCCTCTGGCCTGCTGGGCATCTCTAAACAATGTTTGAAAATCAAATGAAAAAAAATATATATCTGTTGCGACAAATCACCAAAGATGGCTATATTGATGTGCGAGAAACTGTGAGGTGTTCTTGAGCATCTGTTCTTTCATTTCAGTTGGTGGGAAATTGCTATGAGAAAAGGTGTATTGTTAACGTTCATGAAATGGAAACCTTCAATAAGTACTGATCAGTGTGCTTTAAGCAATGCTCTGTAATTGAATTTTCGATCACCTGAGGAGTCCCTTCAATTGAACTTCACCACAAAAAAGCAGGTTGCTTTATGGTAATGACTATGTTGACGTGAAAACTGTGGATTCCTGGGCTGAAAAATGTGAAGATGATGGATTGAGAGGAGCCAAGAACAAAGTGTGATAGCAAACAGCTAGTTGCACAGGAGAAAGTTTGCTGAACTAAGGACAAATTGGTGGATCGCTCAAAGAGAAATTACTGCCCCATTTGGCATTTCATAAGAATGAGTGAGTCCCATTTTTGATGTTTTTCAATAATGGACAATTTGTACAATGCGGGTCCTTCAAATGCTCCTTGCAGAAGTGAAATAGGACTTTGCCAACAATTGTTGTCACATCATGAAAATGAAGCTAAGGAATTTCTTTACAGCATCAGGACAGCTGGTGACATAGTCATATAATTATATATAATAATGATCCAGAAACAAAGCCATGTAACATAGAATATCATCACAAAGCTTCATTTGCAAAAGATTATTGTTATTATGTGCAGGTAATCTATTTTTAGATTCACAGTCTAAGACCTGTGGAAATGTAATAATTCAAGTCCTAACAAAAGAACAACGAATTATTAAGGTAGTGTCTAGGATTGTATAGGCAGTTCCAAGCAGGGTGGAGATTTTTGTAAAATTAGGATGCTCTTGTTCTGATAAATTCAATATTTCTAGATATTAAGGAAGTCCTTTAGTATCACTCTGAGGGCTTAAATCACGATTGGTATAAAAATAGATTTCTTTTTTCATAAGTGTTCAACTTTGATCTGCAAGTCCATATTATTATTATATATACAACACTGTGAAATCACAGCTGCCAGTTCTTTAGTTACCATTGGCTTTAATATGCTAATATAATAAGTTTAATTTATTTAATAAATTTAATATAATAAATTTAATTTAATAAATTTAATATAATAAGTTCTTCCAAAGTACCTGGGATATCATAATATATCAGTATAATATATGTGCAGATCCAAGTAATGGGGCCTTTTATAATTAGCAAATTAAATGTTGTCAATGCATACATTACCAAAGTGCCATCCAAGAACATGTGTGTAAATAACGACTGGGACCACCAAGGCTGGTTATGCTATAATATTTAAATTTTTATTTTTATTTTGATATTTTCTGATATTCTCCAAATCTTTTTCTTCCATTCTACTATATCTGCCTGGTATTGCCTCATTAATTATTCACACTTTCTTCTTTACAACCAGAGTTAAATCTGGTGGATTATGAGCCAAGACTTTATAAGGCTATATTTGGAAATCCCACAATATTTGAAGCTGCTTATTTTCAGCTGCTCTTTCAACTCCTATGTTCCCACCAATTTTTCATTATTGACATATGATAATTTTAAGAGATATTCCGATGAATATCGGAACTGTACTAACATCATTGTTCCTAATCAGTTTGTGTGATGTTCTTGCATCAGCTGAGTATCTGATCTAGTGTTTCATCTGCTTGTTCACACAATTTGCACAATGTATTATGGTTGATTGCATTATCAACATGATGATGATGATGATTCTTCAAAAAATTCAAAACCCAGGCTTTGGCAGGAATTATCATGGTTATAATTTTTGCTTACAAATGGTGTTATTCACGTGAACCTGACACTGTCTCCTTATCAGAATACTACCTTGCAACACTCACAGTTTGGAAACAACCATTATACAAAGTTGCCACCCAAAAGGGCATTGTGCTTGTTGGATCTCATCCCATCTGCCAAAAAGTCCAGACATTGGAGGAGTAACTTCATCAGTAGCTGCTGGTGAAGGGACGCAGGACTGGGCTTGAAGCACAGAAGGAAGAGCAGCGACCAAGGCAAGAGCCAGATAAGAGAAGCTTGAGCCCAGGCCAAGAAAATAACATGAGAAAATATCTCAAATGAGCCCTTCCCTAGTTCATAAGAAAGTAAAGTGAGGGATGGGAGATTTGCATGATTCTGTTACTATATCTAATACAAGCAATCTTTACCTAACAAGCCTGTCAAACTAGCGGCCGATGGGACAGATATGTCATGCGCAGGCCACACTTACCAGGAAAAAAACATCATGATACCTCATTATCTGGCCCGTGATACGATCGAGTTTGACAGTGCTATATAGCATTGATTTTTTTGTCTGGTCTAACTTGTTGAGCTGACATTGTTAGATTCAAATGAAGAGATAGAAATGGCTGTCAGGTCCTGATTAAGGTTAATTATAACTTCAATGAAAAGTGTGGAAGTTGTGATAACTTTAAGAAGCTTACCCATTGTTGGCAGAAGCATGTAATGAATAGTGGTGCTTCTGTGGAGAAATAAATACAGGTAACAAAAGAGCTCATCCCAAAGATTATTTTTCTTTTTTGTTGATTAAAATATCTCTTTATTTAAATAAAGTTCCAGAGGTGGAGGCACTGCATTTCCTTCAACACTTGTAAAAATTAAAATCCATTTCACACATCCTAACTCACAAAACATATAAATCAGTACAAATATTTGATTGTGTTAAAATACAGAAAATATATAAACTAGTGGATTTGAGCAATAAAGGAGTACCATCAGAAGTTGTACTGTGGAAAAAGTAACCAAAAAGTATTCATTTCTAACAAAATCTAGCAAAATTC
This sequence comes from Laticauda laticaudata, assembly GCA_004320025.1. Classification (NCBI taxonomy): domain Eukaryota; kingdom Metazoa; phylum Chordata; class Lepidosauria; order Squamata; family Elapidae; genus Laticauda; species Laticauda laticaudata. The sequence goes on from BHFT01003554.1 coordinate 219,437, forward strand.
TAAAGTCAAAATTGAGATTATGGCATAAACCAGCCATAGGTCCCAGGGCTTGTTGGTATACCGAATGCGATCCCAAAAAACCTTTCATGGCACATTGAAAATACAGCAAAAGGTAACAAAAAGTAAGGTGGTATGGTGGCTCAGTGGTTAAGACACTTAAGCTTGTCAGTTGGAAACCTGACAGTCTGGGTTCAAGACCTGAGCACCACCAAGAGTGTGAAGGAAGATTACCAACCTTGATGCCAACCAAAACCAAGCATTTAATAGTGAGTGCCATACCATGTGCACTAATCAAGCATGTGGCAAGAAAGTAGGGGCAGGCAGGCACAACACAGGTTATGTAGACAGGAAACACAGTGTCAGACATAATATATACAAATGGCAGCAAAGTCTAGGGAAACAAACAGGGTGAACTGGAACTAATGAATAATGCAGATGAAGGATTAATATATTGATATAGTTGGGAAATGAGAGTATGAGAACTTTGGTGGGATGAAACACATGACTGGAACATACTGATAG
>BHFT01003555.1:0-47291 GCA_004320025.1 Laticauda laticaudata
AAAAAGAGAGAGATGATCAGTTATATCGTTCACCCATTTATGCAAAATGGCCTTTGTTGACGTCATTTAGTGCATTACAATTCGTTTCTAGTTCTTTAAGTCTGTCTTTCCTCATTCTTGGGATCCGCATTCTTCTACGTTTGGTGGATTTTTCAATATGTTCACAGACCTTCTCTTTGTACGAAGTAGACTAGCACTTTGTCAGACCAATGATACATAGTTGTGTTCCATCTTGCGCTTGGATATAACAGATGACATATTACTTTTTTATTGTATTGGCGACTTGTGCCTTATGTTTCTTATACTTTGTATATAAAACTATCCTTAATTAGAAACACAGCTGTCTGTTTTTACTGTAATGTATAACAACCAACTCTCAACTCTTTAGCATTCAATCCTGTTTATCCTAGTGTACACTGACTTTGCCAGTCTCTGGGCCCATATCACGTCTATTGTGTGCTCAAGTTCCTGTGGTTTACCCAAACCAAGGGTTAGGGAGACAAGGCCGATTATATTAATCTTAGTTATTTATGTGCAGCGTAAGTCCAGATAGGCACCACAGATAAATGAGTGAGCTAAGGCTTGTATGTTTTATTTAAGCACATATCAGTAAAAACCATAACAATATACGCTTAGTGTTATAAAGATTATAGTTTATTCCATAATATAGCTTAGTCAAAAATAACAGTCCAAATAGTCCATGTTCATTTAGTCAGTCCATTCAGTGGATATTCAGTTGCAAAGTCCATGTAGAATACCTGGGTCAGTTCACTTACAAATCAGTCCTTTTGTTCTCTCTCCGGGCGTTTGAGCAATGCAGTCTTCCAAAGCAGTTTAAATTAGGATCATCAAAGCAGAGAAGCGATGCACGGCTGCCAGGCTTGCTTCTTTTAAGAGTTTTCATAACCACTCCCCCAAACTTCTCTCCTGCAGTTAAAGTAACAGACACTTTAATAACATACTAACCAGGATTACTTATTTATTATTTTACCTAAACCAGTTAGGGTAAAACAATGTTATCCCTAACAGAGGGGCAAGTGAAAAAGTATTTTACAAAGACTCAGAAAGCATGGGGTAAGAAAATTTCCCCTCACTGTATTGAACTAATCTTTGCTCATTTGTAAATAACATAGATGCATAGCTCCTATAGGAACAACTTAGACCAGGGGTCTCCAACCTTGGCCACTTTTAGACTTGTGGACTTTAACTCCCAGAATTCCTCAGCCAGTTTAATTCTGGGAGTTGAAGTCCACAAGTCTTAAAGAGGCCAAGCTTGGAGACCCCTGACTTACACTTTTCCAACTGAGCAGCAATCTGCTTCATAGAAACATAGCTCGATGATTCAATTGTGGTAGCTGCTTGCAAATCCTAAGATTTAAGATTCAAATACCAGATAGAATTGCAGAAACATCCAGCAAAAAGAAGAGTGGTGGTATCTACTCTTATATTAAGAACCGCTGATGTAAAAATGTAAAAATTTATTAATACAAAATAAATTTTGTGATTTGTACTTAGAGACACTATTCATCATTTGCATACTCTATTATTCCCCCAACCCCTTGAGAGTTTTCTTCATTTATCCTAGTTGGTGTCTACATACCACCCCAAGTTTCCATGAACAAGGCATTGCAAACAATAACAGCCCAAATCCTGTGGGATGAAGAGAGATGTCCAGACTCCCTCCTCATTATATTAGGAGATTTTAACAATATTAACCTAAATCATCAACTGCCAAGGTACATTCCGCATGTCAACTTTCACAAGGAGCAAGAATATTTTAGACTACTGCTACTCTAAAAGATGCCTATTGCTCTCTGGCTGTGGGCACTCTGATCGCTGTGTGGTTCATCTTGTACCTGTTTATAGACAAAGACTTAAAATCGTAACATGTATAGTTAAAACAGTGAAATCTTGGACTGAAGAGGCAAACTTAAAACTACCAGCTTGCCCCGACTACACAGACTGGAGTGTTTTTGAAGCTGCCTCAGCAGACTTGGATGAACTCACTGACACTGTGACATCCTACACTAGCTTTTGTGAGAACTTATGTGTGTCAACCAAAACCTTATGCATCTACAATAATAATAAACCAATGAAGCTGAAAACATGCTACTTTGAAAAGCTGAGGAATCAACTCTCCACAAATGAACTAGCAAATGTGTGGAAAAGCCTGAAGAATATTACCAGCTAGAGAAGATCTCACTCCCTGGCAGAAGAGAATCGGAAATTGGTAGATGACCTGAATGTGTTCTGTTGTAGGTTGGAGAGGAGACAACTGTCAACTATCGCTACCCCCTCCATTTCAGCTAAGTCTCCTACACATAACTCCATCCCACTGCCCCCCCCACCTCTCGTGATCACAGAAAAAGATATGTGAGATCTATTTCACAAACAAAAAGGTGGAAAAGTATCAGGGGCAGACAGGGTAACTCCCTCTTGTTTGAAAGTGTGTGCAGATCCATTGTCCCCATCATCACCCACATATTTAATAAATCACTGGAGATGTGTTATGTCCAGAGGTGGTATTCAGCAGGTTCTAACCAGTTCTGGACAACCAGTAGCAGAATTTTTGAGTCGTTCGGAGAACCAGCAAATACCACCTCTGACTTGAGATTTTACAGTATTGTTTCCCTGCCATGCCCACCAAGCCACACCCACAGAACTGGTAGTAAAAAAAGTTTGAATGGCCACCATTGGTTATGTCCCTTCTTGCTTCAATCACTCTACTCTCATTCAGGTGTCCATGAAACCCTCCATCAAGGAGTCGAATGACTACAGACCAGTAGTTCTGACATCTGTAGTCAAGAAAACCTTTGAAAAGTTAGTGTTGGCCCACCTGAAAGCTACCACAGATCTGCTGTTAGACCCCTTGCAATTAGCCTACCATGCAACCAGATTGCCAGATAATGCTGTCAAAAGAGCACTGCACTATATCTTACATCCTCCCAAATCCTGGGTATTTCCATTACTTCACAGACTATTCAGAAAAACAGCTGTAATATTGTGCACAAATGGTTTAGAAGTTGTCTGTTGTAACAGCATCACTGCCAACAAAAGCACTGGGGAAATCCACCTTTCCTATGTCCCCATCACTCCTCCTAGCCATTGGGGGGCTGCCAAATCCAAAATGCTGCAATTCTAAATAATAATGTTTTACCCTTGTGTCTTAGTGGCATAAAGAAATAAAATACTGTAATGCCTAAAGAAACTTAGCAGCATACCAGCTGGTGCCACAAGATTGTTGACTAAGTGTCTATGATTTATTCACTATGACTGCATGAAATATTTCAATGAGTGGGAGTTTAGAAAGTGTTGAGGACAGCCAAAGAATTTCCATTGTTATAGAAAGAGAAAAGGAATTACGTCCATTGGCAGGCTAACACAGTAATCTGCTTTGATTTCCAAGTCATTCATTTAGGGTCAGTATAGACCCTCTGTAAATTTTGATTCAATTCACTTTCATTCTTGAAGTTGACTAAGGAGCTCAGGCACATAATATTCCACCAGCTTAATTAAGTTTATTATTATATTAACTATTGTACTAAATGGCATAAATTGGAATTATAACTTCCATACAAATCACTGCTCTCACTCCCTCCTGTTTTCCATTTCCAGGACAGTTTTGTGCCTTGGAAATAAACACATAGGTTGAACAAAGAACTGCAAAAGTAATTTTTTTTTAGTTTTCTTTGTTAAGGATTGATTTTTCTGTTTAAAATCTCCTGGGCCGTGGCCCAATGAGAATCAGACCATGTGGGCGACCACGTGAGCATGCAAAGCTACATTTGAAAGCACGCATGTAAAACCATCCCACCTTCCCACACCCCCACTGGTCCACAGAACTGGAAAAGTTGGGGAGCGTTGCTATATATGGCAATGTATGGATTTCACAAATTCCATTTGGTTTAGGCTAGCCTATCCAATACAGGGATTGTATATTAGGTACATCTGAATAGAGTGTGTAGCTGCTATAAAAATGTATTCTACAGCTACTACAGGAAAAAGTTGTTATTTGTGTGATTTGGCAGACTTTGGCATTTGTTGCTAAGATTATTACCACTTTACGCCTCAAAGGCAGAGATGCCACTGCTCAGATTGCTGTACTTTTCATTGTAGAATTTACAGTAGATTTACCAATGAAGAAGAATATTTGTAGCTCAGGCCTGAAATGAAGGGCCCTTACTAGGACTGATGATGTTACCCAGGGGTTGGATTCAACCGGTATTACTATCGGTTCGGTGACTACGTTTTGCTGCGCGTGTGTGTAAAAAAACAAGCTGTGCCACCTGGACAGCTGAAAAGCACTGTGTGCAGGTGTGCAGTATTTGAAAAGCCACTTTTTTCCTGCTTTTTCAACTTCAGCTGTGCTGTGCAAAGCAGCTGAGGTTGAAAAAGCAGGAAATAAAGGACAGGTAAGAGCCTGGGCAGGTGGGTGGGCCAAACAGCTGCAGACACCGAACTGGTTCGGTGTCTGCTTCTCTTCAGAGCTACCAGTTCTATAGAGCCAGGCAGAACCAGTAGCATCCCATCCCTGATGTTACCTAGTCAGGGTAATGAAATGCTTGCAAGAAAACAAGCAATCTCGGAGAGTACCAAGGATCCCTCATAATATATTTAGAAATTGAAACATTTCACGGATGAAAGGGATTTTCTGACATATATATATATATATATATCAGATTTAAAAAAACATATATCAGATTTTTATATATAGGTAGTTGTCGACTTAAAACCATTTGTTTAGGGACCCAATTGAAGTTACAAAAACGTCACACCTACAACTGCTGCAGCCTCCCCATAATCACGAGATCAAAATTCAGACCTTTGGCAACTGGCATTCATATTTATGATGGTTTGTAGGGTCCCGGGCTCACCTTTTGCGACCTTCTGACAAGCAAAGTCAATGGAGAAAGCGAGATTCACTTACCAATCCTGTTACTAACTTAACAACTGCAATGATTCACTTAACAAATGTGGCAAGAAAGGTAAGCTGGGGCAAAGCTCACTTAACAACTGTCTTGCTTAGCTTATGCAAATATTGGGCTTGATTGTGGTCGTAAGTCAAAGACTACCTGTAGACAGTTTTTGAAGTCAGTTTTCTGAAGTTATTGTGACAAGTGAGGTAATCACAGAAGAATTCAACTAAGCCAAATCTTGTTAATGGATCTTCAGAAGCCCATTTGACTGGAAGTTTGGAAATCTAGGAATTATTGCATCAACAAATAGCACAAGGTTGACATTTCTCCAAATGTTTATATGTATGATTCTAAAGTATGCTTCAGACCAAACAGGTGCTTTTGCAATGTTTTGGAATATAATTCTCAGAATTCCTATGCAGAATAGTTGTTGGTTGTCGATGATGTGGTAGGAGACATTTTTTCCTCAAGGTTTGTCACTTTTGGTGTGTATCAAAAGAGATACTACAACACACCCTTGTGACTGAGAACTTTAAGGTTTCCAAACAAGCTGCTTAGCAAATCACTTGTAACCTAAAGAAAAATTTGAATTTCAGAAGTTTAGAAGACAACGTTTTTTTCAATGAAATTCCACAAGGCACATCTATGGTCTTGCTCACAGTTATAACCTTTGTGATTATCTTAAGGGAGATCTGTCCTTCAGATGCTCCATCTGCATGATGCAACTTTGCAAGATTAAACAACTTTCGCACTGAGTTGAGCAGGGGTGAGATTCTACCAGTTTGGTAATTATGTTTTGCTGCGCGCGCATGTAAAAAACCTTTAGCTGTGCCACCTGGACAGCTGAAAAGTGCTTCATGCAGGTGCACAGCGTTTGAAAAGCCACTTTTTTCCTGCTTTTTCAACCTCAGCTGTGCCGCGCAAAGCAACTGAGGTTGAAAAAGCAGGAAATAAAGGATAGGTAAGAGTCCAGGGGCAGGTGGGCCAAACAGCAGCAAACACAGAACCTGTCTGGTGTCTGCTGCTCTTCAGAGTTACCGGTTCTATACAGCCAGGCAGAATCGGTAGTATCCCACCCCTGGAGTTGAGTCAATATATGATCTTGCACATATTTCTCCTTTGAAACATTTCCCCATTGAATGGAAGACTTTGAGACTTTTAGTAATTTCTCCTTGGTTAGAAATGGGGAAAAAAAATCTTGGCAGATATAACCTAGAATTCTTTTTACATTTCTCAACAAGAACTGGTAAGCAAAAACAAACAATAACAAAATAAGCAATTTGTATTCTCCCATCCTGTAATTAAATTTTCATCATCTGAAATAGCTGAAACAGCTAAATTTCCAGAATGTATTAATAAGAAAACAATTTAAATGGGTTTGTAATTAAACAGCATATAAATGTCATATTTTATTGAAATAATAAATTGAACGGACCATATTTTAATCTGAATTTATATTAAACAAAATAATATAAATTTTAAAATAAGTCAAAGAAATGAAGAGGTAAATAACCCACATCTTATTTTTCTGTTTATTTCTTAGAAAAATAACCAGATCTTATTAAACAGATGACTTCCATTGCTTGACATATAACTAGAATCAGTTGCTCAGAAGTATGTAGTAAGCTATTGCTTGCACAGTGTAAATATATCTGGTTATCTTGAGAAACCACAGGATTTTTAAAATGTGTTCCAGGAATCCTCCAGCTGCCCTAACCGATCCATCAAATTTAATATGAAGGCTGCACCAGGACTAAAAACTATTAATATACTAATCCCATTACATGGCTACTGTAGAATGCAAAAATATCTTATAATAATGGTGATGGATTTTAAAGAGATGTTCCCAGTCTGCCAAGTGAAAAACAGGATGTAATAAATACAGTTTGTTCAATTATAAGCATGTACACAATTACTGTATATTTTCAGACACCAGGAAAATCCAAATCTGTATTTGCTCCTTCTTCCTTTCTTCTTTCAGGAATAAATTTAAAGCAATGGGTGCATTTGCAAAAAGATGAATAGCTCATGAGTTTTGAAAATATGTGGGGAATCTGTCTCCTTCCAAATGAACTACTATTGCAACAGATGCATTTCTGATGGTGACAGAATGTTGAGCGTGTTCTTCAACTTCTGGAAAGCCTATAGGTTCCAACGCTATTGAAGGGCTCATTATTTCAGGGTAGCAACACACTTGTTTCGAAAAACATTGCTATTATCTTTTAATGGCACACAAATAATTGTATTCTGATTTAAAAAAAATAATTTTCATTTCCTCAGTAGAAATGAATTTTTCTTTAATATATCCTTATATAATTCATTCCTGCAACAATAGCCTACAGAAGGGGTTCTACAATTCCTCAGAAATTTAGCCAAAATAATATTTGTATATTTATTTGATTTAGATAGGCAGCCAACTCATATACCTGATTGTCAAAAGATCAGGAAATTTCCAAAAAGTGAAGTAGCTCCGTTCTTCAGAATAAATAGTTCAAGACATACTGTAGCTTAAACTGAGGCAATGGAACTTTCTTTCTTTTAAGGTGCATAAGTGAAATCTCTTTTACAGAATGTATGGAAATAATAGAATATACAAGTATATGATTCTCCCTGTCTTTTAAATGGTGAATTTGCAATGAAGTCTTTGCACTATTTTGCAGTTACTTTTATTTTATTTATGTATTTATTTATTTGATTTGTCAATCGCTTACAAGATAATAAGTATAAGTATAGTTATGAATACACGAAATGGATACTCCACAAGGAAGAAAGATTAGTAATCTTATAACAGTGTTTGTGCCTACAGAAGCAGAACTTAACACTATTTATTCTAAGAACTTAGTAATTATTATAAAACATACATTGCAAAATGGGAACTGATATTCAGTGCGAGCATCTAAGATCTGCATATTTACCACAGAAGAGAAATTAGAAGTAGATCTTTACATACAGTATTCTCTTGACCAAGAATATCTGGTTAGTTTAAAAAAACATTATGTAACAGGAAATATTTATAATGGGTGTCATTTCTTGGCTTGATTTCATTACTTACTGATATTCTCTGGGGCTGTTTTTTACCTTAAAGGTTTTAAGAGTACAATTTTTTTAAAGATACCTTTCTTGAACTGTCCAATGAAATTCTGAACAATAGAAAACAGACTGGACAATATTACTAGTTCATTAAAAGTATTCCAAACTTCCTTAACTTCAGGTGTCTATTGTATACATTTCAAAAACTAGTGAATGATCCCTTATCATTATGGTGACATTTTTAGGCAGCCCATCTTTTTAATGTACTTCTTATTTACCTTTTATGAACCTGTACTAAATATCATTGATTATCCCTATTATAAAAAACACTGTTATAGAAATATTAAGGTGCATTAACTGACGGCACTGTAAATTTCCTTGATCATTAATGCTTGTGGGTCCCTGCATCTCTTATTTGATGGTGTCCAAGGCAGTATCTCCTCTTTCTCCAGGGTTATTTATGCATTCCATTCAGTGGTGGGATTCAATTTTTTTTACTATCGGTTCTGTGGGTGTGGCTTGGTAGGCATGGCAGAGAAAGGACACTGTAAAATCTCCAGTCAGAGGTGGTATTTGACAGTTCTTTGAACTACTCAAAATTTCCGCTACCGGTTCTCCAGAACTGGTCAGAACCTGCTGAATATCACCTCTGACATTAATACAATTGAGCAAGTCCAGAAGTAATTTCACGAGAAGAGTACTACGCTCCTCTGCTTGCAACAGAATACCCTATATTGCCAGGCATGAAATTTCTGAATTCATTATCTTTCATACTGGTCACACACTTTGTATTCTAGCTATATTCTTCAGCATCCATTCATTCTTAAAGCCTAGACTCTTTTTTTTTTTTTTATAAAGAATTTTATTAATTTTTAACAAACAAACATAACATTACATAACATAAAAACATTTATTCTCATATATTCTTCCGGTGTGTCGGTTGTTCATCAGTTTTGTGCATTCATTTTATAGTGTCAATTACAATTATATTGCATAACAATTTAATATTATCAATCCATATCCTGATTTACTAATCTTTCATTCTTTATGGGATATCAATACTTTAACAATTTATTCTATAACAAATCAAATAATCGTAACAAATTAATCCTAAAAAAAAAAAAATCTTTATAAATAAATATCTATTATCGTTATTTAACATTAGCCATTGGTAAACAAATCCAAATTTCATAAAATGTTTATCTTCTTGCTCTCAATTTCAAATGTCAATCTACTCATCTCGCACATTCTAATATTTTCTTAATAATTTCTTCGTGAGTGGTATTTCTCATTCTTCCAATTTTTAGCAAATACAATCCTAGCCGCTGTAATACATTTACAATCAAATATTTCAATCTTTATTATATGTGTCAGGTAGAATTCCAATAAAAAAGTCTCTGGTTTCAAGTCCATGTGTTCTTTGTCATTTTTTTCCAACCATATGTGAATTTTAGTCCAATATTTTCTAGCCTCCTCACAAGTCCACCACAATATATAGAGCCAGGTATCTGGTGACATTTCCAACATTTTTCAGATTTATTCTTGAACATTCTTGCTATTCTTGTCGGGGGAAGTGCCACCTGTAAAACATCTTATACAAGTTTTCTTATATGCTGTTGACATTGTCATTTTATAATTTTGAGACCATAATTTTTGCCATTTCTCTAAATCAATCCATATCCAAAATTTTTCCCCCAAACAATTCATAGTTTCTTTAACTTGTTCTTCTTCTAAGTTGATTCCCAATAAATATACACCATATAATTTTTTAATCACACTTGGCATCAGTACCTCTATCATCAATATCTTATTAAATCAGTCTGTTTATCATAGAATCCTTCATTTTAAAATCTTCATCATATCTTGAATGTATTTGCGCATATGAAAACCAATTCATCTTTATACCTTGTTCCTCTAAGTTTTGGATCGATTTAAGTCCCCACCTTTTCATCTAACAATTCCCCATATCTAACTGTTTGTTCCTTTTTTATAAATCATAGAATAGAAAATGCTTCAATAGTCGATAACCAAACTGGAATTTTCAAATAACTATTTTTTTTATCTTTCCCAATTTAACCCACAAAGACTCCGTATATAATGTCTTCTAAAATACCCCTGTGTTTTAGTTCCCTTGTACCATAAAAAGCATGCCAGCCCAAACAGTAAATCATGGCCTTCTAATGTCAACAATCTATGTTTTCTTAATGTTATCCATCCTTTGACCCACATCAAACTTGCAGCTTGATAATACAGTTCCAATTAGGCAAGCCAAAACCTCCTCTAATTCTAGCATCTTGTAAAAGCTTTAACTTTATTTCTCGCTCTTTTACCTTGCCATATAACTTTAACATGATTTTATTTAAATCTTCAAAAAATCTTTTCCAAGTCTAATTGGTATTGTTTGAAAGAGAAATAAAATTCTAGGTAAAATATTCATCTTAATTGTTGTGAAATTCTCCCTATTAATGACAATTGCAAGTTTTCCCATTTCTTCAAATCTATAATTATCTGTTGTTTGAGTTTAGTATAATTATTTTCTTTTAATGTGCTACATCTTGCCGTCAAAATATATCCCCAGATACTTAACCTTATTTGTAACTTGAATTTTCAAAAGATCTGTCAATTCTTCTCTTTGTTTCAATAACATATTTTTTGTTAAGATCTTTGTTTTTCTTGTTTATCTTCAAGCCAGCCATCTCACCGTATGTCTTCTATCTTTCCAATAACTTTGGAGGCCGTTTCTAACGGGTCTTCCAGAATAAAAGCTAAGTCGTCAGCAAAAGCTTGTAGTTTAAAATTCTTCTTTTTTAATTTTCATTCCTTTTATACTTTTATCATCCCTAATATTCTATTTAACACTTCCAAAGTCAATACGAATAACAAAGGAGATAGAGGAACACCCTTGTCTTGTGCCTTTCTTATATTAATAAGATCTGTAAATTCCTCCATCCATCATTACGTTTGCTGTCTGTTTATTATATATGGCTTCTATTGCTTGAATAATTTCTGGCAAACCCATCTGTTCCAACAGTAACACATAAATATCCAGTTCACATTGTCAAAAGCTTTTTGAGCATCTAGAAATATCAAAGCCATTTGCTTCTCAGGAATGAGCCTCTAGTATTCCAAGGTGTCCAAATTACTCTCATATTGTCTCTAATTTGTCTCTTTGGCAGGAATCCATTTTGATCTGAGTGAATAAAATTATTTTAAAAATTTTTTTCAGATTTCGAAGTTTCGATGCTTTTATACAGTATTTTGAGTTGTCATATAATGCTCATTATTTAGCGCTAGTCTTTTTGTAATTAATTATGTGTACAGATTTTTGGTATGCGTCCTTCTTTCTCCCCAAGTCCTATGACTGAAATTTTTTTGATCTATAGCATGACTGTTGCCATTGATTTCTTCCTTTAGAAGTTGTTTAATAGTTTTCGTCAACATTTTTATTCTTACTTGCGATCGGTATAGTAGATTTCTGTAGTAGAAAAGATTTTATAATCTGCATCAATAAGAATAGGTCTAGAATCTAATTTGCAGGGTCAGCTCTCTTTTGAATAAGTGTAATATAAGCCTCTGTCCATGTTTTGGTATCATCTTCTTAACATAACTTCATTCATAACTTCTAAGAGTGGAATGCTCAATGATTCTTGAAATTTTTTATAGAATTCTGCCGGAAGCCCATTGGACCTGTGCTTCCCATTATTTTGTTCTAATGCTTCGTTTAATTCCTTCATTGTTATATTACTTTCTAACATTTCTTCAGTCTCTTTAGGTATCTTTGGTAAGTTAACATTCTGTAAATCTGTTTAATTTTATCCTCATCAATATTCTCTTGTTTATATAATTGCCCATAAAAAATCTTGAATAATTTTCTTTTTCTCCTTATTACCACAATAAACTTGGCCTTGATCATCTATTAGTTTCAATATTTCTTTGATTCCTTCTCCTTTCTCATTTATATGCTAGCCTCTACCTGGTTTATTTGCATCTTCAAAATATTCTGTTTAAAGTTTCTGATTTTCTGTGCCAGTTCTTTTTCCCTATTAATTCCATCTTATGCTTAATTACATTCCAGTTTCAATTTAATATCTTTTTCTGTGGCATTTTCTGTAATTCTTTTTCAAGTCTTTTATATTCATTCTTCCAAGGTCTTAGAGGCTTGTCTTTTCCTAATATTCTTTTTTCTTGATAATCTATTATCAAACTCTTAGCAAATGCCTTCATTGTATCCCAGACATTCTGCATTGAAGTATCTCTTTTTTTGTTTTCTTTAAAGAAAAAGGCTAATTCCTTCTCCATCCATTGTATAAAATCTTTCTCCTTTAAAATAGTGTTATTTAATGTCCATCTCGATCTTTTTTTTTTGTACCTTCCATTTAATTGTCATTGGACTATGGTCTGCCCAAGTATTTGTTTCAATACTTGTTTCTTGGATATGGATATTAATTCTGTTGAGATCCAAATCATATCTAATCTGGACCATGATAAATGCCTATTAGAGTAAAAAGTATATTGTTTAGCTTTAACATTTCTTTCTCTCCAAATACTTTTAAGGTTAATTCATCTATCATTTTAAAAAAGGATTTAGGGAGAGTCTTTCTATGTTGTTTTATTGTCGTTGTTAATGTAGTCCAATTTATTGTCCACAATTCCATTAAAATCCCCCATCATAATTATATTGACATAATCCAGTCTAATTATTTCCATATGTAGTTTTTTAATAAAACTCTTCCTGTTTATCATTCGGAGCATAAATGCAATCAGGAGTATTTTTCTATTATTGTCCGTTATTTTCCACCATTAATACTCTGCCGTCTTCATCCGTGTAGATCAGTTTTGCTGAAATATCCTCTTTAATATAAAGAACCACTCCTCTTTTCTTACATTGAGTCAGAGAAGTAAATATTTTCCCTAACTTTGGTTGTATTAACAATTGCTCATGTTGTTTTTTAATATGAACTTCTTGTAGGCAAATTATATCAAATTTTAATTTCTCTAATTTATGAAAGGTTTTTCTCTTTAACAGCTGAGTTGAGTCCATTTATATTCATTGTAATCAATTTTTTTTCTTCCATGATTATGCTTTATATTTGGATCTAACAGTTCTCGTGGCTTCTCTCTTCACGTTGTTCTTTACTGTCCATCTGTCCACCTGCAACTCCTTTCTCTTTTTCAGTCTCGGGGTTGTTCCTCCATAAACTCAATTAATGAGACCCCTTCTTCTCTAACCTCCTGTCTTCTTCTTCCAAAAAATTCTGCATAGAAAAGTTCTGCTTTTTCAATTGAATCATTCTATGTCTCTGCTCTTGCACATAAAAATTAATCCTTCTGGTATCAGCCATCTATAGGTTCACTTCATTTCCAGTAAGGTTTAGTCAGAAATCGGTATTGCTCTCTCATCTCTCTCACTCTTCTAGGTATTTGTTTTAAACCACAATCCTATTTACTTTATGTTTCAATGTTTTTTCTCTTACCACTTGCAGTATTTGTGTTTTGATGGATTTTTGGTAAATCTAATATGAACTTCCTTTGGTAGTTTATTTCTCATCGCATATCTTGTATAAACTCGATATACCTCATCTACTCCATCCATCATCTTTTCCTCTGTAATTTCCAGAACATCTGCCAACATTCTATCATTATCGCAGCCAAATTTTCTTCCTTTTTCCTCTCTCATATTTTGAAATCTAAGATAAAATTCTGACTTCCATCTCCCACCTCAACATCCCACTTTTTTTCTGTTCTCACCACTGTTAATCTAGTATCAATATTCCTATTTCTCCTCTCTTTTTCCTTCTTCTCAATTTTTTGAATCTCTCCTCATACTTCCCCATCATTTGTTTAATATTTTCCACTTTTTCAATCAGTCTTCTCTATTTTTTGTTCAATAGCATCTATTTTTATCTTAATATCTTGAATTCTTGCATAAGCATCTGTAGTTTACTTTTCTTGTTTTTCATCTTGCTTCAACATTGTCTAAATTAAATGTTGTCCAGCAGATGGTGGGGAAGCAGAGGTAGAAGGGCGAGATGCCAATGATTTTTGTTTCCTGCTCATTTTACTGCTTCCAAAACTTCAGATTCTCTTTGACTTTTAAATCAGCTAATAGAGTAGCCAATTATAGTCCAAAATAAAAAGGTCCAATAATAAAAAGTCCAAAACCAAAGAGGAAGAAGGAAAAAAGGAAAAGAAAAATCTTCAGGTTCTTCTATACCCTAGTCCAATTAAAATAATCGCCATAAAAAAGAAAAATGGAAGAGAGAAGAGAAAAAAAAAAACAAAAATTATTCAAAAAGGAAAAGCAAGGTGATCCAAAGCATAGATGAAAGGAACAAAAAGTAAGAAAAAAAAAAAAAAAAAGAAAAAATCTAGGCTTTCCCTTTAAAATAAAAGCAAAAATACTAGAATTAAGATTTACAAAAAGTCTGGCGAGCGGGAATTTCACAAGTATATAAATATATATATATATTGCACACTGCACTTTATTTCTTTATTCAAGGCTCTTATTATGACTCTCTCTCCAGCAGCTTCAAAGCAAGTCTCAAATGTTGAATATTGATAAGAGTCCAAGAAAGCACCTGTAATAATATTTTACTAAGTTCTCCCTCTATCTTATCAAATTAAAATGTCCTTGAGAAAGAGTGTTTATACACTTTTCTCCCAGTTCAAATAAGGTATTTTCAAGCCTCTAGTTGGCAGTGTTGCAGCATCTCTTCATTACTCTTTCCCCCCCAGCCAGGAAAAAGAAAAAAAAATATTTATAAAGACTCAAACAAAAAAGAAAAATAAGAAAGAATAACAAAGGGAGCCTCTATCCTAAAGAGAATTAAATGTATCAAGAGAAGCATGAAAATATATATAAGAAAAAATCAATCGGTTACCTGCAAAGTCACATTAAAGTCCTCAGTAAAAATAAAAAGGATAATGAAAAAAAATCCAAACCTCAATTTGACATCACTTAGAAAAAAAAAACGCCGCTCAACCAGTTCAGTCAAACAAAAAATAAAGTCACAGATTTCTTCTTTGTTCAAGTGTCCTTTCAAACAGTCTATTTGCATTCAAAAAAGATTTCTCACCCACTCGACACACACTCGCTCGAAGCACTTTCTTTCGGAGCTGTCCGGCTTCAGCAGCTTTGGAGGCTGTCTTTTCACTTCCAGCAAAAGGGCTTCTCCCGATCAAACCAGAGATTTTGCGATATCTCTGGGATCCCTGGGACTGTGCCCTTCACGATCCCCGTCTCTACGGGACGGTTTAGGTCCGTTAGGCCGACCAGTACCAGGGGCGAAAATATCAGCTGCGATCTCAGAGCCCCGAGATCGCAGCTGTAGCACCGAGACGAAGCTCCGCCTTGGTCCTTAAGCCTAGACCTCTTAATTTACCTCAAACATTTCTTATTTTTTCCAATTTATCTTCAACTTTATGATTTTTCTCACATACCAAGTCTCATTTCCATATAACATTTTGGGCTAGTTATAGGCTTGTATAGTCGGTTTTGTTTCTTTTCAACAATGTTTATTGCTCAGAACTGATCCCAAGTTATCTTTCTACCACTATTTGCATTTTTTTAATTTTTCTCTATTTTCCCTATAAATAGCAATAGTACTTAGACCTTATAGTATGTGTATATACTACACTATATGTATATACTATACTTTAGCACTTTACAGCACTCTTTACAATGTAGAAGCATTTTTTGCATATTGCTCCCAACAATTTGGGTCCTTATTTTAACCAACCTTGAAAGGATGGAAGGCTGAGTCAAACCTGAGCCTGTGAAGATTGAACTCCAGACTGTGGGTACAGTTAGCTTGCAATACTGCATTCTAACCACTGCGTCACCAGAGCTCCTACAAATATTCTATGAATGTATATAAATTCATCTTGTTCTAATACTTTCCTCATATCTCATTTCTCCACCATGTTCTCCATTTTCATTTCATAATCAGCTATTTTGTTGATACATTGATTTTCATATCCATACTTCTTGTTGTATCATTTAACCTATGATTCCTACAAATCATTTCAGTCTTCAGCCAACAACAGTACATTATCTGTATATAAAGTACATATACATTCATCCAATTTGCAACTTCTAACATCACTACCATAAATATATTAAGAAGCAACAGGATATTTATTTTTGTCTTTCTTCCTATTCACTGTTGAACTTTCTCTAAGCATGTCATTAATTCTGATGTATTGTTCACTTTAACCATGCCATATATTCTGTCTTTAGCAAAAACTTTTAATTCCATATTCACGAAACAGTTATAACATTTGTCATATGCTTTCTCTAAATTAACAAACATTTAAATAATTTTCTTTCTCAGATGCATACATTCTTCATAAGCAAAAAAAAAAAAAAAAGGGATGGTGGTCTGTTTTATGTATCCTGTGCCTGGCATAAAGCTGCACTGAATTTCTCAAACTTTGTTCATCATCCTTTCAGTAAGAGTTCTGCCAAATCACAAACTAATCCTCTTGTAATTTCTGCATTTACTCATATTATCTTTTCCTTTATATGGTAGAACAGCAGTAATAGTCTTCACATAGATGTTTGGTAAGTCATGTTTGGTAAGTCATGTTTGGATGTTTGGTCACTTTATAAGCCAACTACATCCATATTTTTTGGCTTTATTTAAACCACTTACATTAGCAGCCTTATCATTTTTCAGCATCATATTTCCTTTTCTTCATTTTTTTCCCTTAGACTAACACTTTTATTTAAATTCTATTATGGACTCCAAGTTAAACCACCTCTTTCCTCCACTCACACACACCTTAGCTGGAGATTTTATCACACTTTTTATACCTTGCCTGATGTCTGTATATCATACAGAAGGATCCCCTAAATGCATTAGATCTGACCTGCCAGGGTACTCCATCACTAGTTTTCAATTGTGCTTTTTGCACCATTGCTTATGGTGCCTCTCCTGTACCTAACCAACTCCATTGAGAGAGAAAGGAGAAGGCAAAATTCAGATTCAGGCTGGGAACCAACCCACACATTTCTCAGTTGAATCACATGACTTCTGCTCCAAATTTAAGCCAGTTGAATCATTTTGCTTCACCACAGGAATTACCTCAACTCAAGTTTATAATTTTTTATTTATGTAAGCCTTAGTAAGACCACATTTGGAATACTACATCCAGTTTTGCTTACCACAATATAAAAAAGAGGTTGAGACTCTGGGAAGTGTGCAGAGAAAAGCAAGTGAGATGATTAAGCACCTGGGAACTAAAACATATGAAAAATAGTTGCAGGAATTGGGTGTGTCTAGTCTGGTGAGAAGATGGACTAGGATTGACATGATAGGAGTGTTATCAGTGTTCACAAAGAAGATGTCTACTACTTTCCAAAGCACCAGAAGCAGGACAAGAAGTAATGGATGGAAACTAATCAAGGAAAAAAGCAATCTAGAACTAAGGAGAAATTTCCTGATAGTGAGAACAATCAACCAGTGGAACATCTTGCCTTCAGAAATTGCGAGCGCTTCATCGTTGGAGGTTTTTTAAAAGAGACCTCCAAGATTCCTTCCAACTCTATTATTCTTAATAATAATAACAATAACAATTGTTAAGTTGGGCCTTTTTCAATTAGTTAATTGCTCCTCCCCATTGTTTTCATAAGAAAAGTCAGTTTTCTTTCACTGCACTAGTTAATTCCCTCCACAGACCATGTTAACACTTCTTAGTCTATGCCAACTTCAAAAACAGCCTTCAGAACCAATATTTGGTTTATTTCTTAGATGGTGCTTGTTGTGTATAGAACTTAGTATACTCCAAATACCTTAAACTGATTGGCCAAGAAGTCCGTTCTTGGATTGGTTATTTAGGAACCAATCCGATTGGCCCACCGAATGGCGGGAACACTTAAAGTACTGTCATTGGCCACTAGCCGCGAGCAAGCCACTATAAGAAGAGCTGCCGTGGCTTGGGCTGTTGTTCCATTATCATTGCATTACTTGTTGAAATAAAAGAATTATTGTTGGAACCCGGTCTCGCGCAACTTATTTCCAAACAGAACACTGGCGATGAGGATGGGATCATCATAGAAGAGCGAGACCGAAGTAGGCGGCAATTAGAACCGAGCGAAAGAGATGGCCGGTAACAATGCGCCGCCTGCACCATTCAACCCTAGTGAGGAGGATTGGGAGTTATATATCGATCACTTTCTAATGTTTTTAGAAAGCAACGAACTGCAGGAGATATCTGACCAAAGGAAGAGGGATGTCTTCCTCACACATTGCGGACCAGCCATTTTTAAGATGGCAAAGGCACTAGCCAAACCAAGAGACGTTAAACAGATGACTTGGCCTGAGCTGAATGGTGGCCGAGCACATTACGCCCTGTGGTCTCCCAAGACTGAAAATAAAGACATATTCTACAATAAAGAGACATATCGGATGAGCCTGCAAGATTCCAGAAAATGACGAAGCCATGAGGACCGCGTGGTCCTCGGATTGAGGGATGGCTACACCTCCAGTAGTAAGCTGCTAAATAGACCAAACATCACTATGTCCTGAGGCCATCGCAGAAGCCACCGCCGCCGAAGCAGCAAAGAAATCTGCAACCACTATGCACCAGATGAAAATTCAATTCCAGATCCGCCAAATCAACCCAGAGAAAAGAAGGCGGAGGGAAGCAAGAAACAGCCCACAGCGACCGCCACTTGAAGATATCGACTCCAGAGCGACACTGATGACGACAATGAAGATGTCATACGACTACAATCAGACAAAAAAATGGCGGGAGAAAAAAGGAGAAGTAGGTGGAATTCTAAGTGCGCTGATCTGGAGGCAACCACCGCGATCTGAATGTAGGTTCCTAGACGCAATCTGCAAAGCCTTGTAACAAACGGGGCACATCGAAAGGGTCCCCCGAAAACAAAAAGAGATACATCCTAAAGACGCGGCAGCACCCCCCCAAGAAATGAAGAGAGACAAGCCGGAAGCAGATGGAACCAGATAATAGAAATAAAAGAATGGCGACAGAGAGGAAACGCACCCACACAATAACAATCGGAAATGCCCAGGGCAGCAAAACGTAAAAAAGGTCTGGATAGAGGTGAACATCGAAGGGAAGCCCTGTGAGATGGAAGTCGACTCTGGATCCTTTTTATCCATGGTATCTTGGAACACCCTCCAACGCCTATACCGAACATCAAACAAAAAAGAACTAGAAAAACAAAGACTGATCTTAAAGGACTACCAGAGAAATCGAATTCGGTAGTGGGCCTGGACATTTCCTCATCGATGCTTATAAAAATCATGCCGAATTTGCCTCTGACCATCAATCGACTGTGATCGTCCTAGCCTCGCTGGAATCGGGATGACCGGAATCAACAGCATCGGGTGTGGCCAACTGGAAGAGAGCTTGTTGCAAGCAGGTCTGAGATGTATTCGACGGGACCCTAGGCAAGTACAAGGGGACCCCAATTTCGTTGAGCCTAGACCCAAAAATAGCCCCCATCCAGCTCAAAGCCAGACGCGTCCTTTTTGCCTTAAAACCCAAAAATTGATGAACTGAACAAACTAATAACACAAGGAGTGTTAGAAGCCAATCGACCATTGCCAGGTGGGGAAACACCCATCCGACTTCCTGTCAAACCGAGATGGGTCAGTTGTGCATCTTGGAAGACTATAAGGCAACCCTAAATCATGCTCTCACAACAGCGCAATACCCAGTGTCCAGTAGTGTAACACATATTGCACTCCCTAGGGGAGGAAAATTTTTTGCGAAGCTTGATTCTCACACAAGTGTACCAACAGCTACTTGTTGACCCCACAACCGCAGAGGCACCAGACATATAGTGACACACAGAAGGGCATTCAAGTCCAAACCAACATTCAACATTCGGCATTAGCGTTGCCCCAGGCATTTTCCAAAGCCTCATGGAGTGCCTTCTAAATGGAATCAAAGGAGATCTTCCCCTATTTTGATGATGTACTAGTGTCAGCAAAAACGCTAACCAACTAGAAAGCAGATTAAAGAGAGTATTAAGAAGATTCAGAGACGCAGGCCTCAAAGTAAAGCCGACGAAAAAATGTAACCTAGCACACCAAACCAGGTTGAAATTTCTAGCTATCTCATAGATGAGACAAGGATACGCACCCCAACCAAAAAGATAAAGGCAAATCAAAGACGCACACTAGGACCTAGGACACAAACTAGAACTTCACAAAGCATTCCTAGTCTCAATAAATTTCTGCAATGTGTTCCTGCCCCGAAAAGCAACCATAGCAGAACACCTTACATTGGATGTTAAGACAAAAAAACTACTGTGAAATGGGGCTAACAGGAACACAGCAGCTTTTCAAAATATCAAAGATCTATTAACAATCATAAAACCGTTTTATCATCCAGACCTATAAGTAATACCTGAACTTTGAATGCGTTCACCTGTTGATCGCATGCCCTTTTAGAATCGTCACCATCCATGAGCCAAAGCTACCCAGATGCAGAGAGGTCAAACGGATCAGCCTTCTATTCATAAAACACTATCTCAAATCGAAAGACTATTCAAGCCAACTTGACCAATGAAGCCCTCCGCATCAAGCTGGAGTCAGAAAGATTACCATGATACCTTATATGCACAGGAACTTTTTGTCGATCATCACCTCGATAACAAACCCCTGCTAGGTGAATATCTAAACAGGAAAACAAACTGACCCGAAAAACATTCTGTCACCGTACAATGAACAGGTGGTCGATTCCTGGCTGACCTAACAACTAACACGCTAATCCATCGCCCAGGGGAAAGACCATCACCCATGCGCAAGACCACCTTGACGGTCGATTCCACGTGCCCATCACTGAGACGACACCAGCTCCCACCAGTATCTCAACTTTCCCTTGAGGCCTGTCGAACCTGCACTAAAACCGCCACAGGATTAACAGCTAAAGCCACCCACTGGCACTGCAGTCAGGAGGAATGGAACCTTCTGAGGCAGCCTATGGTAACGAGACTAGCATATTGACTTATGCGCAGGCCAACAAAAGAGCCTAACACCTTTTTGATAGTTCGATGGATAGCCTCTTAACTCAAAACTTGTTAGAAGTAGACTCATTTATTGTAGCTCCACTAACCCCACCAACAGACTAGTGATTGATGCAGTTTGACCAAAAGCTTTTCACCATGGCAGAGACTGCAAAATGAGTGTTCGAAATCGATGGACAATGGGCCCCAGTATTAACCGTGCTTGCATTCGAGCAGATATTCACCTGCCAAGGCATACCGACTAGCTATTACGCAACAGTGGCTCATCCGGCTGCAATGGCAGTGGCTGAACGCCATGCTCAGGTACAGCTCAGGAGGGCCTAGATATAAGAATGGAGTCAAGAAGTGGGACGATAATCAAGAGAAAAGCTAAACAAACTTGTTAACATGCAAGCTATTACCCCTAGCAGCACCACCAACAGAGCCCAGCAGAATCCTAATGGTAGAAATTGCGTTCCGTACCTCGACAGAACTAGACCCCACTTATATCTGAGGATAAACCACCCACTGCCTCAGCACATACCTGCTCATTTCGAGATAGACACCTGGTTACGCAAAACCTTCACAGGGACCATTATGGCTTCCAAGCCACAATCACCCAATACAGGCCCCCGGTCTTACCGACTAGTGTTGGACGACGGAAGAGAATGGAAGCGGCACATCGACCAGCTTCGTTCTTGCACCCTAGAATGCAACACCACACCAGCGCTGACAATAAACAAACCAAAAGCAGCCGAGGAGCGGGGGGAAATACAAAATAATAAAAAAGGGAGAGACGAACCTCCCATAACACGATAACAAGCATTACACAAAGACTCACAAACAAATCAAAAAGAGCAGTCATGATTAGATGAACCCCAGAAAAGAAGTCTGGGAGCAGGAGAACAAGGTGAGGCCTTCCTGGAAGGAGACAGCCAGGCCAGCTCAACCAGCCCGGACGAACCAAGAGGGAGCGGCGGAGCCATCTCAACCGGCCCAAGAGACTTAGGTGGGAGCGGCAAGGCTGACTCACCCTTCCAGTAGGTTCCATGGAGAAGGCACAGAGAGAAAGCGATCCCATCCGAATCGCTTGAAGACCACGCCGAGACTGAGCTGCGCAGGTCAACCAGGACTCGAAAAAGCCCCACCTACCTGCCGTCCGGCAGGAACACTTAAAGTACTGTCATTGGCCACTAGCTGCGAGCAAGCCACTATAAGGGCTGCCGCGGCTTGGGCTGTTGTTCCGTTACCATTGCATTACTTGTTGAAATAAAAGAGTTATTGTTGGAACCCGGTCTCGCGCAACTTATTTCCGAATGGAACAGTGCTCACATCCTACTATTATGGTTTAATTGTTGTATGCCCTTTATCTTAATGAAGAAAAAAAGGTTTTTTTATGAGCTTCTTTATCATTTCAAGAGATTGAGTTGTTGTTTTTTTAAAAAAGCTTTATAAAAACTGCATCTGATATATTCAAAACTACATTATTTGTATATGGTGATAAAATAACTAGTTACATTGCTAAACTTGGCTAATTATGTCCACAATCTATGAATTATAATATTTTTAGTTTTTACAAAGTAAGGTCTAACAGTAATAAGCATTCCTCAGAAAAAAAAATTGTCAACTTACTATAATTATTTCAGCTTTCTGCCATCTGCTTGGGTTCATTTTTTAAAACATGATGGATTTTGTCAATAGAATAGAATATAGGTAGCTCAGGGTTGAATTGTGGAGTCCTTTGTGTTCTCTGAGCTTGGTTTGCAGATATTTCATTATCAGTTCACATCATCAGTCTGAATGCATACATGGAAATTATGAAAGAGGACAGTTTTAATCTGTAGGGAAATATTATCTACTGTTGATTTTAAAAAATGTCTTTTAAATATGAGAACAAACAATTATGAGTCACTTTTATATTTTATATATTTTTAACCTTAATAATTGCTTTTCCTTCAGGAAACATGCATCAGTGAGTCATTTCCATTTTCTTGGTGGGGTAACCATGCTTATTTTCAAGAGAAAGTTCTGTATTTTAAAATAAGATCTTGGTTAATTGTCTGCATCAAGTGGAATTTCAAATTTAAAAACCTGGAACAAAAATATTAATATAATCTACAATAAGACTATATTTTTCAGGTATCTCGATTTTTTTTTTTTTTCTAAAAGACCATTGGAAGAATGATCCTATTTGGAAATAAGAGTAGAAATAGAAGGTGTAAATCATCATGGGATAAACTGGATAATTTCTAACAGATTATATTAGGATAAATTATGAATTAGGAAATGTAACAGAATATGAAATATCATGTATTTGAAAATCCACATCTTACCCTTAAAATTGAAACAGAAGCATAACCAATAAAAGATTACAGTTTTTAATGCTTCAAGTAGAGTTTTAGACTTCTACCTCTCTCTTTTTATGATTGACTATCTGACATGTTTGGCAGATATAGCATTTTGAGTTTCTGTTGGCTGGAGAAGGCAAGGAAAACAATGGAAAGCATATCCTGGAAGAAGTCCAGCCCAGATTATACCATTTCTAATTTCTGCTCTTCTATGTCTCTATAATTCATTAAAACATGAGTTTGACACCCCTGTTCTAAAGTATTAGCAATCCCCCCCCCCACGGTTTTGCCTGCAAAAGTGATGAGTTCCCTTTCTATCACCTCATCTAGATCATTTATGAAGATATTGAAGAGCGCTAAGCCCAAGACAGAACCTCAAGATACTCCACTGCATTCTATGTAGATGTAGCTCTATTGAGGGCTACACAGTGAATGCAGATGGTCATCCAACTGCAAATCCATTTAGTGATGGTACTGCGTATTTCATATTGTTCNACTTCAAATAGTCTATTCCTATTGGTCAAGAAATACTAGAAGCTCATTGGTTCCTGTCTCGATGCTGATTGGCCAATCATAGCTAACCTATGATTGGCCAACTCAGCAGTGGGAAAAACAAGTAGCCGTCATTGGCCACTAGCCACGAGCAGCCTCGCTAGAAAAAGAGCTGCCGCGTCTCCTGGTTCAGACGGACTTTCTGCACTTAATAAAACAGCTGAAGTTACTCTGGTCTCCAGTCTCATTCTTCACGAACACAACACTATATCCACAGCAGTTCCCCAATCCACTAATTTAATCACTACGTAAGTAAAGTGTAAGGGAGGAATTTTTGATGATTGTTCCAGGTTTTGTTTTCTTTGCAAGCAATTCTAGCTTTATATCTTTTATCTTAACTTTTCAGTATTAATCAGCTCAATCAAATAATATGAACAGGTAAATAAAGTCCAGCCAAACCAAGGCAAGCTAATCTGAACATTGATTTGCATTGTAAAAAAGGATCAGAGGCCTGTGTCCAATTTTTCCTATTTTTGGGAATTATTACAATCATAATGGTCATAAGATCCTGAAACTGGGAGATAGTTTATAAGTATGCCATGACTATTCCAAGTGTTTAACATGCATCTTTTTATGCCTACATGTCATCATTCCTTATTGCAATCAACAAGTGACAATAAACTTACCCTGCAAGCATGAATGGACATCGAAGTATGCTTGGGTTGGAGAAAGAACAATCTCTTCAAGTGATAATGAAATGACTTCTGCCCTCCAAAAGCTGAAAACTGAGTGGCTCAATGAAACTTCTCTCGGTTTGCTTGGAATAGCAGATGAGCTGGTGGAAGCAGTTTCTAATTTAACTCCATTGAGAAAGTCCCATTCATATGGCTGTCACCTTTCTCTAAAATAACACTTAGTAATCGCTACAGGCTTCGGAAGGGTGCTGGATTGGTGACCTTGCTGACAAATGACAATCCCTACAAGATTTATTGCTAGCTCCTTCCTTTCGAGGAAGTAATTGAAGCCAAGTGTTGCCAATGCAGATGTTCACCCTTATCCGCAGAGCTCAGAGTGTACCCAAGTGGGTGCTTTTCAGGAGGTTTTTTTTTTAGCAACTCTTGACAAAAAATGTGCAAGGATGACAATTTTCCTTCCAGTGGATTCTTCCCTTTGTCTTAGAATAAGGGCCAAAATAAAAGTCTTGAAAAACAAAGAGGTCAGTGCATTATCAGGAGAATCACAGAGCCACTGACAAGAGGAAAAAATATCAATTACATTTGTCCATGTCAGGACCTTGTTTTCAGCAGAGAATAAAATGGTGCTTCAATCTGTTTTGCTTGGATATCCTGTCTGTTTTGGACTTTTCCATATGTGACAAGTAGTTACTGAAAGCAACTACAGTGAGGAGAAAGGCCGGCATGACATGTTCCTTGCAAAAGAAAATGGCTCCTCAAATATATCCAGGGATGGGCTGCTACAGATTTGCCTGGGCTCGGCTGAACCCATAACTAATGTTATGGCCAGTTTGGCAAACTGGCAAATCCCACCCCTGGCTGGCCCTGCCCGTTCCACCCTATCCACCCTTCCCCTCCCAGGAATCTCCATGTGGCCCATTTTGGATGCGAGGTAAGTGCAGGACCCATATGGAAGCTCAGGGAGGGCAAAAAACAGGCTTCCCAGAGGCTCCAGAAGGCCGGAAATGGTCCGAGGGAGGCTATTTTCACCCTCCTGGAGGCTCGAGGAAAGTCTCCGAAGCACGGGGAAGGCGAGAACAACCCCCCCCCCAGTGGTGCAGGAGGCTGACTAGGCCACACCCGCCATGGCCATGCCCACCCAGCAACTGGGAAAAGAATCAGTTGCTGAAATTTTTGAAGCCCTCCCCTGAATATCTACAAGTGCTGATGGATAATATAAAATATCAAGTAGTTTCATACAAAGCAGAATTTATAGGGTCATTAACACAAGTAAATAATTGATTGATCGAAGTCCAGTCCTTTTTAAAAAGATTGAACACCAGTCATGAGGTACTAAGAAGGCAAGAAGCTCTGAGGTTTAGATAATAAGGCTAAAATGTGGCCTTCTGTGAAGGATTTTGCTATCTAGCCAGAGTGGTCTTTTTTTCATATATCAAGAACTTCCTCGGTATTATAAAATAAACTCTTATCTAAAACAGTATTTATTTTCAGAAACTGCCTGTATGTGCTTTGTCAAGAACTTTTTCTCCAAATAATACTTTATTTTCAAGATCTAACTGTCCTGCTATGTCCAAACAGCAACCTTAGCAAAACATCACCCATCATCCTGTGAATTATAACCAGCTCCTCACATTCTGCATAAATCAGGGGATTTTATAAAGTAATCTGGAAACTGAAACATGTTTACCTTGGGGGGGAAATGTACCTGCAGTTTCTCAATATCTCACAGTGCAATTCCCCACGTAAAATATAGGTGCTGTCAAGTGAGAGAGAAATGCAGAAAGTCACAAGGACTGATCACTAATCCATTCTTATTTAAATCAACCCAATTCAGTGGGTTACAGAACTGTCTGAATGAATTAACATCTCCAGGATCAGGTGAATTGTATTTTTGATACTGAGGAATTAGCTGAAGCTTTTGCTAAAGCCTCCTGTATTATCATAGAGAAATGGAAGCTACAGTAAACTGCAGATCAGTTCTGTTTGACACTGATAAATGAAAAGATTCTACAGCAAGTCTTAAAGAGGCTGGTTTATAACTGTACATGCAACATAGTTTTGACCAGAAGTGAGCATTGAAAAGAGTAACTTTTGCCAGGTTAAATGCATTTTATTCTTTGATTGCATAACTTTTTAATGGACTGTGGAAATGCTGTAAACATAATTTATAGTGGATCCAGAAAAGCATTCAACCAAATATCCCATGATATGCTGATCAGCAGATATGCTGATCTAGTGTAGGCAGATGGCAAGATATTAAGTGGAGACATAAACTGGCTTTAAAATCATATTCAGAGAGTATTCCTTACCAGAATGGGACATGATCAGTCCTGGATCTTCTAGTCTTTCCTCATTGAATGAAGTGGATGAAAAGGTAAAGAGTATGTTTCCTCTCATTTTCACATAACAGAAAACTGGATAGGATAGCTAATATTCTCAAATATGGATCATTCAAAGCTTTCTTGGTAATTAAAAGAATCATCTGAAATAACAGAAAAAAATAATACAGACGAATGGAAAGTTCTTTACTTAGGAAAAAGTCAGTAATACAGGAAAGAATAGTTGCTCCTGGGATAGTAATGGGACTTGGAGAAAAGATCTTGGAAGCATCAGCAGTGGTAGATTAAATACGATCTAGCTGAATTTGATATAGCAATGTATTGTGTTTCCATTTGTCTTAATATGCTTTAATTTAAATTTCTGCACTGAGCAGGATTTGTTTTTGATGAACCAAATGCCCCCTTTCAGTTCAATCTTTCTGTGTTATTGTTATGTGCTTGGTGGAACACAGTTGCTATGCCATTTCAACAAGCTGATAGAGAAAAGGTTTCCAGATGGTAGGAAGAGTCATGCAAACTCAGAAAAATCATTCATCATCTTGGAAAAGGGAACACAAATTTTGGTGGCTTTGAAAATATTTTCAATTAAGTCCAGGAGACAATTTTGAAAAGGATGATCGGTTCTTCATAGAGTTTTACATTTTTGAAGATCCTCAAAGTTTAGTTAGGGTTCCCTTCCTTAGTATTTCCAAAGTAAATCATGCAGATGCTCAAATACTGCTAAGACATTTGGGAAAAAATGTATTTTTGATTCAGGCTTCAATTTAGAATAGCCAGTCAATCTCTCCTATTGTTTGGACCTATCATATCTGGATCTGAATAAGAAAAGAAATATTTATCCAAAATGGTTTTACTTTTGAAAAATCAACATGTATATTTTTCTTTTGCTCAAAAGAATAACTTGGCTGCAGATCATGGCATTACCAATTCTTTGGAGGAATTTCCAAATGAAACACATATCCTTCAGGAAGAAATATATGAATCTGCTCTTTTAAAACTCCTTCAAAATTATTTTGCATATACACAGTCCTCCCAAATTTATGTATGCAAGCAATTCTAGACACATATCACATCTGTTTCTATTTGTTTCTTGTTTCCACAGAATACCTGCTTTCTGATAGAGGGTGATGCTGTCAAGCATTTCCCCTCAAATATGTATATCTGAATTCCAGGGCGGTCATCTTTGATGCCCAGCCAACATCCCTCTTGAAAGGGAAACACACTGATAGCAGTACATGTTACAATTCACTTGGCTTGTCTACAAGATTTGATTGTCCATATTTCTTATCAGGCTATTAGCACTCATACTTAAGGACTTATTTTTCCTTTGCATTAAAGTGTTAGCTATGCACGTAAGGATAACTGATTGGCTAAAAATACACATCACTCTAGAATAAATCAAAATTCCTGAAATAAGAGTGGTAAACTCAATGTTACAATCTATTAACAGAGAGCATGACTTTTTACATTTGTAGTTCTATGCTAACAACAAAGCTAAACTTGGAATGTCAGCCTCTACAGGTCTCAGGCCATATAGAACAGAGTAACTCTTAAGTACAGAGAAAAATATAATTCAAAAATAGACGTGATAAAAGGCATCATAACAATCTGCCTACCTGCAATGGCAGATTGGACTGACATGTATTTATTTTGGAATGAGACAACTTGCCATTTTCTCAGGTTTCACCATATTTATTGACTCTTTTAAAATATTATGGAATTAAAACACTTGTTAAAAAGTCTGGTTTTATTTTATTTTTTTCAGTTAAAGAAATCTTTTCTCTCCAATACTTTGATTAAGAAAAATTACACATCATTTCACAGCATCCAATAAAATGAACAGAACCACATTTTGATATTTAACATACATTTGATCATGATCTAGGACCCATGAGTTTCAAGTTCATTATCACCACTGATATTCATGGCATATATGGAACTGTATTCTTACTGTTTGAAAAGCCTTAGCTTCTTTCCAAATAGCCAATTTTTATTGTAAACATGAGACAAAACAAGATTGGTCTATTTAATCAGTCAAATTAGTAATAATATAAAAAGCACTCTTTTTTCATGGACAACGCATTGCTTAAATATTTTAGACAGTTTTAAGCATGTCTCTTATAATCTTAAGATAAGACTAATTCAACAAAATACTATTTTATGTTAACTGAACTCCAAGCAATATTTCAAATGGACTGGTTGTTATTTGAAAGTTTAAAATAAGTCAGGGTCCCGGATATACTTATTCATATGATACAAAGTTTGTCATATTATTGCCATATTTTAGTTTAATATCCTAATGTCTATTTATATAGTGTTACAAAATATAAAGTGGTGAAAAGATATGACTGTATTCATGAATTATGTGTGAAAAACATAGAAAATGAAGGATAATAGTTTTTTTTTAAATATGATTAAAGGCAGAAAAAATATTCTTCAATGTTGGAAAGATAATTCAATCTCAGATTTACACTCTTGGTTCATTCAGGGATGTTTGCCTTTTGTTTATAATTTTGCTGTCTACTGACATGAGAGAACAGATCAATATTATTCAATATAGCCGAGGTTTCATCATGTGTTTAAAAATTATGCTAAATGGTTTTGTCAGCTGTTCGTCCGAGATTGAGGGGGTGAACGATAAGATATCAACATACTTGTGTAGCTTCAGTGAAGTTTTTTATTCATCTCCCACACCACAACAACAAGTAACAGCGATCAAATTATGTTTAAAGTCAGCTCTGTGTTCGTTGCAAACCAGAGCTGTATTTATGCATGTTATACTTTGAATAACAACATAATTACTATAATCACCTGTCATCCTTCAAGATCTTCTACTATCGCTTTGCATCTTTCGGCTGTCATAAGAAATGGGGGAGTGAGAGTGGGATGAATCTGGGAAGTGAGCTGGAGGTGTTAACATTTTTCTGTTGTGTAAATGAAGGGGGGGGAAGCATACATCAGAGTTAGGTTTCTATTTCTTGCTTAGTTTTCTTTTCTCTGCGCAACTGCAACCCATTATCAAAGTATGCCAAGGCCAACGGACAGAGCTCATCATCACCTGAAGATGCCCACGTGATCATATTCACAATTTCTAATTGGAAGTTTCATCTGAACAATTGGGGATGGGAACACTTCCACCACTGTGTATATGTGATTTACACGCCTAATTCCTCAGATTCAGAATTCTCTGGCTGCTACCACTTCATTTTCAGTAAAAGATAACTTCTCTAAATTAAAGAGTCTAAGTATTTCTTTCTTGGATTTTGAATGGAGCACCGCCTGACACCACCTTCCAGCCGCCTTCGCTGTCTAACATCCAGCATCCTTAAATTAAAGAAACATGGTAACCGCACCTTTCCCCTGCTCAATGAATCCATGTACCCCCATTTGTCTCATATCATTATTACAACACCACCCCCTTGACATCCAGCTATGAATCATTATTATTGCACCACTCCTTGTCAGGAAGCCGATGTCAGTTATTTGAAGAATATTCATCATAACGTCTATGTGGTAACACAAGGCAAGTAAAAGACTATGGTTGTATCACATCCTGGCTGTCTCAGCTCCAGTCTGTTCTTTACTGGAATCGTGATAGGGCAGCCCCCTCTACCAAGAGTCTGCCTAGAATACAAGAACACATTAGACAAAAGGGATAATGGTGTATAGAGGTTATACAACAGCCCTGGCTTATCGGGATGATAGTTGTCGAATTTTTTCCTCAATCTATCTGCACACATATCTGACTCATTCACCCAGGATACCTCTGATTCGGGATACCCTTTCCATCATACGAGGTATTGAATAGTATGTCTTCGTATTCTAGAATCTAGTATTCTATCTATTTCAAATTATTCTGGTTCTCTATGTACTGGTTTCATAGGTATCTCATCGTTTCTAGTGACACTTGTTTTAAGTAAATTTGTATGAAAAATGGGATGAATCCGCCCTAGCCATGACGGTAATTTGAGTTTAACTGTCACAGGGTTAATTATTCTTACTATATCAAAAGGGCCTAAATATTTTGGACCCAGTTTCCGGCTCTTCAATTTTAATTGGATATATTTGGTAAAAAGATACACTTTATCTCCCACCTGGAAGGGTTTTATATCCTTCTGTTTTTTTGTTTGTTTGAATTTTATATTCTCAGGTGGGTCTTCTTCTTGACAGATGAATTCTGAACTTGGGCCAAATTCCATACCATGTACTATTTAAAATGGACTCTACTCAGTACTGCTATGCAGTGTGTTATTGTAATCAATTTCAGTGAACGGTAATAAATCTACCCATTCTCTTTGTTGATGAGATGTACGATCTTAAATCGACCATGGCATTCACTCTTTCTGTGGCTCCATTTGTACTTGGGTGATATGCCAAGCTGAGTCCCTGAGAAGACCCCATCAAAATGAAGAACGCCCTCCAAAATTGTGCCATGAACTGCACCCCCGTCGGATATTATTCTTCTGGGTGCCCCATGTAATCTATACACTTGTGTCACAAACATATTTGCCAATCTTCCTGCTGATGGTAGGCCTTTACAGGGGACAGAATGCACCTGTTTTGAAAATAAGTCAATTATGGTCCATATTACAGTGTATCCCTTGCTGTTTGGCAATTCAGCAATAAAATCCATGGCTATATCTTGCCATGGACGTGTTAGCTCTGATATTGTTTGTTTGATATTGTTTGTTTCCCATTGGTTTGCCTACTCTAGGCTTAGATGTTGCACATACATGGCACATCTTTACATAACATCAACCCTCATTTTGGGCCACCAAAACTGACAGCGGGTTAGATATAATGTCTTTAAAAATCCAAAATGTCCTGCCTGTTTTACATCATGACAATTTGTAAGTATTTCATCCCTATACTTGTCTGGCACATACACTTTATTCCCTCTCCAAGCTATGCCTACTTTAAATGAATGGGAATTTTCTTTTCAGCCAACCATCTTGTGCAGTAGCATTTCGTATTGTTGTCATGGGTTGTTTCCTTTAAATGAGTCACTTGGCCAACATTTTTAGATGAGTTATGAACAATTAGGGGTTGAATAATAATATATTGTGTTGATTGATATTGGGGCAACCGCGACAAGGCATCCACCATGAAATTCTGTCCTTTCGGTACATACATTAATTTGAAATTAAATTTATTAAAGTACAGGGCCCACCTGACCTACTTAGGAGACAATCATCTTGGTTTTTGTAATGCTTCTAAATTTTGGTTATCTATCCACAAACTTCCTGTGCCCCTTCCAGGAAATGCCTCCAAGTGCTTAGTGCCCATTTTACAGTGAAGGCCCCCTTCTCCAATATCGCCCAGCCTCTCTCTGTAGTAGTAAACTTCCGTGATGTATATGCACATGGTTGTAGTGCTCCAGTTTCATTCTCTTGTAACAGGACAGCCCCAATGGCTACATCACTCGCATCCGCCTATACAATGTATTTCTTCATTGAATCAGGATGTTGTAAAATGGGTGCTTGAGAGAATAATAATTTCAATGTTTCAAAGGCCTGTTGACATTATTCTGACCATTTAACTGGTTGGGTTGGCTTTGGTTTTTGTATTTGTTTTTTTGTTTTTAGCAACTCGGTTAATGGCAGTGCAATGTGGGTAAATTTAGGTATAAATTGTCAATAAAAGTTTGCAAAGCCCAAAAAACTTTGTACCTGTTTTCTTGTTTGTGAGATTTTCCATTCCATTACAGTTTTTACCTTCATGGGATCCATCTCCAATCCTGCATTAGAGATTCGGTATCCCAGGTAGTCTAGTTTCATACAATGGAACTCACACTTAGATAATTTGTTATATAATTTGGCATTTAATAATTTAGTTAATACACTCCTCACCAATTGGACATGTTCTTCCATAGTTTTTGTGTAAATAAGTATATCAATCCAAATATACTAGCACCCCAAAGTGTAAATGTAGTACACCATTAATAAGTTGCATGAACACTGCAGGGGCCCCTTGTAATCTGAAAGGCATTACTTGGAATTGATAGCTTCCAAGGGGACAATTGAATGTTGTCTTCCATTCATCCTCAGGTCTTAACTCTCACCCAATAATATGCCTCACACAAGTCTAATTTAGTAAAGAAATGTCCAGTTGATAGGGTAGCCAACAACTCACTGATTAAGGGTAATCGGTACAGGTTATTGACGCAGACCGCATTAAGTCATCTACAATCAACACACAAATGTAGGCCACCATCTTTTTTTTCTTGGAATAGTACAGGGGCAGCTATTTGCAATCGTCTGGCTTTAATAAATCCCCGAGCTAAATTCTTGTCGAGAAAGTTCCGCATTTCTGTCATTTCTTTTGGTGTCATTGCATACATTTGGGGGTTTGGCAATTTTGCCCCTGGAATCCATTTGATAGCACAGTCTGTTGGGCAGTGCGGTGGTAGAATCTCACACTTCATCTCACTAAATACTTCTGCCAAATCCTGATATACTGATGGGAAAGAGGAACTACTATGTTCATCTAGTAAACTAATGGGCTTCACCCTTAAACTCTGCTGTTGTACTTCTGGTTCTTGCTGTGGCGGTTCTGGTCTATAGTAAGTCTCAACCATCTAAAACCACCTTCCCACCAAATGGTAGGTTTCCAACGATCCAACCATACTAAACCTAAATTAACTGCCTCTCGCATTTCCGATACTACAATGAATCTTAATTGTTCCCAATGGGTTCCAATTTCTAATCGAATAGGAATGGTCATCATCAGAGCCAGTATTCCCCCTAACAATGACCCATCAACCTGCTCGAACTTCATGGGGGTAGGAAGGGGTTCTAATGGCACATGCAGTTCATCCACCACACGTTGACTAATCAGACATCTGATACATCCAGTATCTATCAATGCTCCATATCGGCCTAAAAGCCTACATTATCTAATACTATGGGTATTTTAAATGGTCTAACAGGAGAGATTACCCTGGTGTCTTCTTGGCTGTCATCACCACTATCATACAGTCCCGACACAACTCTTTGCTTCCGCTGTTCACTGTATTGTTTCATCTCTCGTGTGGCTGGAGCGATGGATGGTTCTTATTGTGTGACACCCTGTGATTTTTCACAACTACTAACTCCCCTGCCACTATATCCAATTTGTGAAACATTTCCAGAAGGACCCCTCTCTGTTTGCTTCATACATCCTGTATCTGTCGTAGGGCATTCAAACACTCTATGTCCCAATATATTACAACAAAAACACCTTACATTTAAATGACCCCTGGTATTGTTGGCCACAATTCCTTGCACACCCCTTCCTATTCCCACATTAGTCCCAACCAGACCAGTCCTTCGTGGACCTTCAGATTTATCTCTAAACTCCTTCAACACTACGTCTAGTTCAACAACAGTTTTATTCATAATCCTCTACCTAAACCAGCCCTGAATTCCCTAATCAATAGACATTCTGGCCAAGTTATCAGTTTCCCAGCCAATCGTCTGAACTCCCTGACGTATTCAATAGCTGGTCTTCCATTCTGTTTTAATGTCATTATTGCTTCCTCAGTCTGGTGTACTCTAGACTTATCCTCAAATTGATTATGAAGCAAATCCAAGAATAATCCTACATCAATCAATTCTCTAGCATGGGCACTCTGCAACTCTGCCACCCAGATTGCTGTGTCTTCGGTTAACACCCCAGGAATTGTTACCATCATTGACCATTGGGATGGGTAATATGTTGCATATAATTCCAAATGATTTACTACTTGGCTGAAAAATAAAGCTATATGATAATATGATTTAAATCAAAAGAAGTTTGCAGTGGGGGTGGACCCCATACCATGCTCTGTTCCCAGCAGCCAGTCCTTCTGGGGAATCCCCAAGTCTCTTCCTGCAGTTCATGTCAAGGTAAGGACTCTGAACGTTCGCCACGAGACATCATGTGTGTGGCTTCTCTTCTTCTGAGCTCTGAATCCCCCACCAATTCTGCAAGCGAGGAATCAAACCCGGCTGAAAAGTCATGTGTTGTTCTTCTATGGGTATGGTCTCTTTCATTCTGGGGCAGAGAACTAAAGAAAGAAGTGTTCTCCATGCTGCTTCCCCAATGAAGTTTGGTATCACTGCTGCTGATACTCAATTCCCCATATTTTACACGAAGTTCAAGAGTACTAGCTCCAAGGCTGGGTGGGGATGTGCTCCATTCATCTCCTTTGCCTATCATTCTTTCTCTCTACTTCTCAAAGGTGTCAGAGTGTGCAGGGACATGGGTAGGAGGTTTACTCCAAAGAAACCCCATGTCCTCCATTAAGTCAAACCCACTCCTCCATTCTGGCCACATCTTTGGTCGCACCACCTTTTGCAAACTGTCATCGGTTCCTCTGTCCAAACCTCCCGTTTCTTCATCGGGCGGGATATTACTCGCAAGAACACTTGCGCTGTTGGGTCCCAGCTGGCTCTCCTCTTCCTCCTTCCCGGTATCCAACTGCAATTCATCCTCTTTACCTTCAGCCATGGTTCATTGCGCCCAGGATTCCAAAGGAATGGAAGCCTCCGGAGGAATTACATGGTGTGAAGGGGGAGAGCTGACTTTCTCTATCAGCTGTTCGTCTGATATTGAGGGGGTGAATGATAAGATATCAACTCACTTGTGTAGCTTCAGTGAAGTTTTTTATTCATGTCCCACACCACAACAACAGGTAACAGCAATCAAATTATGTTTAAAGTCAGCTCTGGGTTTCATTGCAACCCAGAGCTGTATTAATACATGTTATACTTTGGATAATAACGTATTTACTATAACCACCTTCCAGCCGCCTTCGCAGCCTAACATCCGGCATCCTTAAATTAAAGAAACATGGTAACTGCATCTTTCCCCTGCTCGATGTACCCCCATTTGTCTCATATCATTATTACAACACCACCCCCTTGACATCCAGCCACGAATCATTATTATTGAATCGCTCCTTGTCAGGAAGCCGATGTCAGTTATTTGAAGAATATTCATCATAACGTCCACACAGTAACACAATCAATGTAAGGCAAGGAAAAGACTATGGTCGTATCACATCCTGGCTGTCTTGGCTCCAGTCCATTCTTTATTGGAGTCGTGAGAGTTTGGCCATCCCAATCTCATTTGCTGAAGCCTAGAGCTGGGTTAAGGGGAACAGTTTGTTGCCCAAGAACAAGGGAGACGCACCGCACAAAGCACCCCATCCCTAGTGAGAAGCATTGGTAGATTACAAGGAAACAGGCTTGCAAATTTAATACCTTTCAACACAGCCTCAATTTTCCTTTATAAATGATACTAAAAATCTACAGTCTCAACAATATAATAATCCTTTATCATTTGCAGTGAAAAAAAACATGAGTTAAGCATCTGGACAACTTTGGAAGTAACGTGGTAAGATTTATTATAGTATGAGATTTATTACAGTCACAGATAGATGGGGTGGGTGAAAAGTGTGATAATCACATGGTGGCTTGCCTGCCTAGTCCAAAAATTTGAACATTGCACACTATTTAAATAGCCTAACAGATAATCTTATCATGCTTGTGGTGCGAATTGGCACCAACAATTTGAAGAAAAAATGAAAGTTTCTGAAAACAAAATTTAAATTACAGAGAGGGCTCCTGATACTTAGGGTTGACAAACCTAAGAAACTCAGGCAAACAAAGCTGAGTAGTCATGCCAGAAGGAGATAGAGGTGCCAGATGAAAGGGTTTAGATTTGTGAGGTTTAGGCAAATGTGTGTAGCCAATTAAGAAAGCCACAAGGATTTAAGCACATGCCAGAGAAAATCCAAAGATTAAACTGTGCAAAGGTGTTTATATGTAAACGTCAGGAATCTTTCAGCCAAAATGAACAATTTGGTGTTCTCGTTATTTGAAGAAATCATAGATATAGCAAGCTTTGTAGAAACCTAGTGGAATGGAAATAACCAATGAGATTCAGTTAATTCTGGAAGGAAAGTTGCCATTTATAGTAAAAAGAACATAGGGCCCCACGAAGTAGAATTTAAAAATGAAACCAAATCTTTTACAAAATTGGAGTAAGTTACATGTCAGCTCTAGAAAGCAAGTTAAGACTAGAGCTGTGCTATTGAGAAACTAAAACTAATGTACATACGGAAACATTTATGTATTTATTTAACAGGCATCTAAAAAAGAAACAATAATTCTTATAAAAATAATAAAATAAAATAATAAAAAAGAAACAATAAATAATGGTATTGGTCATCTTCATTTAGAATGGAAAAATGCATATTCTACATATGACAAATTCGCTAGTCCTAGTTTAGCAACTGCTTTGTTTTATGACCATTTGCACTTAATGAAGGTGATGAAAATGTAACTTTATGACCAATCCTTACAATTATGACTTTCAGAGATCTGTAAAGCATAGGAAAGCTGAAGTAAGATGATGAGCACCATTGTGGTTTTGCTTAGTGACTGCTTCACTTAATGACTGAGTTGTCAGTGCCAATTGTTGCTAAACAGAGATTACCTATATAGCTTGACTCCCTAATGATTATGCTATAGAACTGTTGTTCAGGAAGCTAAGGAGACAACGTAACACTGCATTTATTGTTAAATAATGCCTAGAATCTGGTCCAAAATCCAAAAGCTATTGAGCCAATTGAGAACTATGATATGTCCTCAATGTGCCGTAATTAAATATCTCAGAAGTTCAATAATGTAATACTTTGCTTCAGAACAGCAAGTTTTAGATGAGGTAAATAAGTAGCAATGGTGGGATTCAATTTTTTTACCACCGGTTCTGTGGGCGTAGCTTGGTGGGTGTGGCAGGGGAAGGATACTGTAAACTCTCCAGTCAGAGATGGTATTTGCCAGTTATCTGAACTTCTCAAAATTTCTGCTACCGGTTCTCCAGAACTGGTCAGAACCTGCTGAATACCACCTCTGGTAGATAGATAGGGAGGGAGAAGGAGAGATGACTCTTTCTTTCTTTCTTTCTTTCTTTCTTTCTTTCTTTCTTTCTTTCTTTCTTTCTTTCTTTCTTTCTTTCTTGATGGAGGTAAAGGTGAAAAGAAGGGAGATTTCAAATTGAAAATTATTCAGAAGTAAAATAATAGAATCTCAGTTAGAAAGTATACCTCAGATCAGGAAATATACCATAAGATTCAAAAGGAAAAATTAGTTTTTAATGGGCAGGGCTAGATATTAAAGGTGAGGGTTTTTTGAAGTCTTGCCCTCATAATATGACAAACAACATAAAACCCTGTGAAAAATTGTAAGCAGATTCTGTGAGTGACATGGGCAGTATCTAAATTTGATAAATTTGTAAAAAGCTATAATAAAATATGAAAAAAAAGTCTTCGAGGTATAGAGTACATCATAAAGAACATTAAGACAAGCCATAAAATATCTTTAAATGTAGGCAGAATAAAACATTGATTACATTTCTGAGGAGAAAGATTGAATATATTGAGACAAACATTTGCAGTAGCAAATGAAATTATAAGGCAAATCAACAACCAATCAACAAACAAATAAATTGCTGTTCAGATGGATTCATTCAAGAATTCTCAAGTAATAACTTATAAATGAAAATGCCAGAGTTTTAAACAAAATCATGCCTGTTGTCCTTAAAATCAAAATCTCTTTGTCAATACTGTACTCAAAAATAGCCAAGGTGGCTCTGATTTTTAAAGGATTATGAGAGAATAAGGAAAATCATAAACCAGGCAGCTTCACATTTGCTTCAGTGAAAATAGTTGAAAATATTTTAAAGAGAAAATAAGCAAGCCTTGCAGAATAAAGCAACAAGATTATTCTCTTATGATATATTTAGAAGGTCAACAATATTATAAGCAGAGATAATTCAGTATTAAATATTAAATTCTTAGGTTTTCAAAAAGCTTCAGCAGTCTTACAACAAAGGCTCCTGACCAAACCTAACTGCTGTGGGATAAAACAGCCTTTTCTAAACCTGGCAGCTTTAAAATGTGTGGACTTCAACTCCCACATTTCCCCAGCCAGCAAAGAGTCCCAGACAAAATGTCATTGTTGTAATATGCTATAACAGAGAGGGAGAAATGGCTTCATACAGGTTGTCCTTGATTTACAAGAGTTCATTTAGTGACTGTTTGAAGTTACAATGGCACTGAAAAAAGTGATGTGACATTTTTCACACTTATGACCATTGCATCCTTCCCTAGACCGCGTGATCAAAATGTGGGCACTTGGCAACTGTTTCATATTTATGATGGTTGCAGTGTTCCGGCTGGGTTCGTGCAATTACCTTTTGCGACCCTCTGACAAGCAAAGTCAATGAAGAAACTAGATTCACTTAATGACCAGGTTACTAACATAACAACTGCAGTGATTCACTTAACAAATATGTCAAGAAATATCATAAAATGGGGTAAAACTACCATCTGTTACAATACTAGACAACATAATATCAACAGTAGACACCTTCAAATTTTTAGGTTCTACTATATCTCGAGACCTAAAATGGGCACAACATCAAAAACATCATCAAAATAGCACAACAAAGAATGTTCTTTCTATATCAACTCAGAAAGCTCAAACTGCCCAAGGAGCTGCTGGTACAGTTCTATAGAGGAATTATTGAGTTTATCATCTGCATCTCTATCACTGTCTGGTTTAGTTCTGCAACCCAACAGGATAGACACAAACTCCAGAGGATAATTAGGACTGCAGAAAAAACAATTACTACCCACCTGCCTTCAATCAAGGACTTGTGTACTGCATGAGTCAAAAAGAGGGCTGTGAAAATATTTACAGACCACTCACATCCCCGACATAAGCTGTTTCAACTCCTTCCCTCAAAAGGACACTATAGAGCACTACACATTGGAACAACTAGACACTAGGACAGTTTTTTCCCAAAAGCCATCACTCTGCTAAACAAATAATTCCCTCAACACTGTTCAACTATTCACAAAGTCTGCACTACTATTACTATTAAACTATTCAACACTCCTTATCACCCATCCCCTCCCACTTGTGACTGTATGACTGTAACTTTGTCGCTTGTATCCTTATGATTTATATTGGCTGTTTCCTAGTATGATTTGATTGCTTATTGTACCCTATGACTATCATGAAGTGTCGTACCTTATGATTCTCAAGTCTTGACATGTATCTTTTCTTTTATGTATACTGAGAGTATTTTCACCAAGACAAATTCCTTGTGTGTCCAATCACACTTGGCCAATAAAGTATTCTATTCTATTCTCTTTTCTCTAAAACTCACTCAACAAATGTCTCACTTAGCAATAGAAATTTTGGGCTCATGAGTTATGATCATGAGTCGAGGACTATCTGTAATATAAAAGTTAGTATGAAGCAATGGCTCAATTGAAGGGATGGTCTTTGCTGTCCTAAGTAACCAGTGAACTGCTGACCTTAATCTGCAGCTAATAAGCATAGACTCCAGAAAGTTATGATTTGGCAGCAGAGCAGAGCAGAGCAGAGCAGAGCAGAGCCATGTATGAGAAGGCTACGCTCAGGGGAAGCAAAGATTTTATAAAGGATGTTGTTCCTTTTGCCTTCCAGAAATAGTTGCCTGTCAGTTCTGATAATGGAGCACAAAATATATCTGAATCTACTTTTAGACTCAGGTAAGGAGGCTGTTTTCTTCACCGATAAGGGAGAAATGTCCAGCTCTATAAAATATTAATCTCTTTGGTTCGAATACAAACAAAAGTGCAGCTTGATGTTATGCCAGCAGCTCCAAGATTGATACAACTGCTGGTTGCCAAGACCTGTGACTGATAAACCTGGCTGGCTGACTGATTTGAGTTGCCCCAAATGGAGTATACCAACCACGAATAAGCAGCCTGCACATGTTTTGCACTAAGTCTAGCTTAGTATAGCATGCAAAGATGTCTCTTGTGTGATTAAGTCAGATTTCCTCAATTCAGAGCCTTCCAGAAATTCTGGAACAAACACTTCTTGGGGTTTCTCAGTGTGGCTAAAACAACTAGAAATTTTGGGAGTTATATCACAGTGAAAATGGCAGTGGCTGGCTTGAAAGAGGCAGAATTAGAAAATGTAATTTTTGAACATCTGTTGAATGAACCTGAGAGGCAAGATAGCAACTCTCAAAATAAAGTCACAGGAATAAACACCTTGTTTGTCATTGAAGAGACTAAAATAGTTTTGGGGGTGAAGGTTTGCCTGCTGTGCAGTGATTACTTGTGCAGTTAATGTTTAATATTACCTCATCTTCCTGGAGGCACCTTTTCAGCATAACAAACTGATGACAGGCCCCTGATACTTCAGAAGAGATAGGAACCCAAGCCTAAGGTAATGGATGGATGTAACTTCCTTTCTCCCTTTGTTTTGATTTTCTACTCATTACTCCAGAGCTTAGGCTGGGCATGACCTCTGGCTGCTTTTTCCATCATTCTACTCCTGCCAGATTTTATGTGGAAGTTCATGTCTGTTGCCTCCAAGTCAGCCTTTGCTGCGAAATCTAGACATGAACCCCTGCCTTCCATGAGAGGCTGAAGCCACAGGGCAGGCCAGGAGATAGCCTGGGGGAGAAAGAGTCAAGACAAAGTTGTTATATCATTGACAAAGGTGGTGCTGAAGTGTTGCTGACATTTCTGTGAAGGGAATTACTGAGTAACTTCATGCTGAAGACTCTTTTCCCAATATTATAATTCTGAATTGCAACATCCCAAGTAACAGTCAGAATGGTTATAAAAAAACAAGGAACAAAACTACAAAACTTGACATTTCAAATCAGCGGGCTCTTCTGTCGTATTTGTGTGAAGTTGCTTTCCAAAATGCTAACTGTAGCACCACCATTTTCTTCTAACTGATGAAAATCCTAGGGTTTCTTTTTTTTAATCCTTACATGACATTAAAATAGCAGAAAGATTGCCTCTCCCCCAAACTTCTCCCAAAGTTCAGAGTGAATGTATGGAAAATAGTACTTTATAGAACTATACTATTATTCTGAGATTGGCTAGAGCTCACTTTATTTTCTTCCCCTTCTTTGGGAAGTTATAAAACAGTTTCATATTTGCTATTTTTGGCTAAAATGCTTTTGCGTACAGTTGTTTATCAGCAGCAGGTGTCTTTGGAATCAGTTCAATAGGGCCTAAGGCCAACATTTAGGAAAATTAATACGAAGGGGTCAATTAATCTTCCAGGCTGTCTCAGTGGATTCTGAAATCACTGCATAATGTATTCTTCTGGAACTTTTACATTAATTAAAAGTAAGATACATTGCCTTGCATAGATTCTACATATCCCATGGGTAGACATTTCAGAAGATAGCACTGGGAGACATTAGCCCAAAGGGATTTATTCCTTGTTTTGAATCATCATGTTCCTTTTTAACTCCTTTACCCATCTACAGAAAATGTCCAGGCTAGGATACTATTGGGAGCCAGAGAAAGGTATTGTTGATACAGGATAACACTGTGTTACCTTTTCATATTTCCTTATGTGATAGAATACTATAGTCCTCCATGAATTACAACAATGACAAATAGAATTCATGAGACAAATGAAGCTTAGACATCAACCTGATCTGGATATAGGGACTGTATGTTATCTATTTGGTTTCTGTGGTAACCCAATTCACAAGAGTGTCTCTGGGAAACTTAACAATTAAAAAAAAACTATGCAAACAAGGAATTAAAAGATGCAGTGATTACAGCAATAACAGAAGCAACCAAGACAAACCAACACATCTAATTTAAAAGTCTTGAACTCTCAAAGGACTCATCCCACAGTTTGCTCCAAAGTTTTCCAGGTCTTTGGGGGATAGAAGGGTTGGGGACAGCTGAAAAAAATTGGAAGAATGAGGAAAAAAAATTGGAAGAATGAGGAAAAAAAATTGGAAGAATACTCCAATGTTTCCGTAGGGCAGGTTTTCAACAGAGAAGACATGCCTCCTTGGACCAATAAAGTGATCCTGCTTCAAGGAAATGATCCAAAGCGTGCACACTTGTGTTTGATCTTTGTTAGAACAGATACAGATTGTACTGCAAGTAATAGAGGCCTAGCTATGAAGGGCTTTACAGATAGTAATCCACACCTTGAATGCAATTGAGGTGCGTTCACATCTACTAGTGCCAATGCATTATGGACCAATTGTAGCTTTGGATCGTTTTCAAGAACATTATCATGTATAGTATGCTGCAGTGATGTAGATGGTAGATGAGCAAGGCAGGAATCACTATGAATAGCGTCTCCCAATCCAGAATAGGCACAGTTGGCATGATAGATTTGTGTAAAGACTCTTCTGGATATGGGGGCCATTTGCTCTTGTAACAGAATCTGAGACTCCAAGAGGATCTCCAGATTGCACATCAGTATCAAGTTGCACACAAGACACTCCAAATTGCACTTCCAGAATCAAAGATAGAGAACTTCCAGAATCTCAGATCCAAATCCCTTGCAGGCTGACTCAAAACTTATGAGCCATGGTAGTGCGATGGTTAGAATGTAGTATTGCAGACTATATCTGCCCAAAGCCTGGAGTTCGATCCTGTTGGGCTCAAGGTGGACTTAGCCTTCAGTCCTTCCAAAGTTGGTTAAATGAGGACCTAGATTGTTGGGGGCAATATGATGACGGTATAAACTGCCCAGAAAGTGCTGTAAAGCACTATGGGGCAGTATATAAGTCTAAGTGATATTGTTATTATTGACCTCACCCAGAGATATCATATAGGCATTAAATAGGCATGGAGAGAAAAAGAGCCTGGGAATAGTTGCAGTATATAGGCTAGATCTATTTCCTTTGTTCTCCCAAAATTGATTTGAAATTACTATAGAAAATAGAAGATCCTCCACTCCTAAACCTCAAAGCCAATCCAGAAGTATATTATGATGTTTTGAAAATAGTTTCAAGATCAAGGTGATAATACTTTCTTTGTCCATACAGAACATTTTAGACTGAGTTTGTGACATTTATATATTGTCCAAGTAGATAAAGTTCTCTGGACATTTCCAAATTTTACTGGTAATTATTACCCGCCTGAACCAAAATAATTTCTAAAATGAAGCTGGCTTTGTAAATTCAGAAAGTTAATAGTGCTCACATTCTATTGCAAAACTTATTTTATAGGATTTTTTTCTTTAAGTGAAGCACTAAAATGACCCAGTGATAAGGCTAAAGATGTTTGCAAGAATTAAAGGCTTTTGGAAGTGTACAATGTTAATTTTTGATCCTGAGCTTATATTCAGAGGTTGATTTGAGAAATATATTAGTTTTGATTCTCTTGTGATTGTTATAAACAAAGGTAGTGACTTATACTGGAGGCACTAAACATGATTTAAATGATTTTGTCTGGG
The DNA here is from genome assembly GCA_004320025.1 of Laticauda laticaudata. NCBI lineage: Eukaryota > Metazoa > Chordata > Lepidosauria > Squamata > Elapidae > Laticauda > Laticauda laticaudata. The sequence goes on from BHFT01003555.1 coordinate 44,064, forward strand.
CATCAAGCCAACTAACAACTTTAGTTTGCAGTGGAACTTTCTCCTTCTTCTGGTGAAAGAAATATTATTATCATGTAAGAGTCTTAAAAGCTACCAATTTGGTTTCACTTCACTTTTATAACAAGACACAGCTCCAAATGGACAGTTGGACATTGCTTCCTTTAATGTCATTTTTTTTAATCTTCCAGACTATAGTGTTTTCTCTCTCTCTCTTTCTCTTTCTGTCCCTTGCCTAAGGTAATATTCCATGGAGTCTCTAGGGAAATTTGTCTTTCCCATGCATTTAAAAAGGATTGGAAGGCTGATATAATGGCTCAACTGTTTGGCCTTTCACCTTTCCCAATTATGAGATACCATAAAATGCAGGATGCAAGAAATAAGGCTGATCACAACACTGGACACAGATTAAGTTTCTTGGGATTATATTGATCAAATGCAGGCAAGAGATTGGATGAACTGATATTGTCGTTGCTTTTGTCATTATCGTCACTTATAGCTGATGAAAATGGTGACAGTATAAGAGATGTAAACTCTTCTTTGTTGGGTGTGGTGAACATGGTGTTCTTTTATTCTGGACCCCTTTAGGACTCCTCAAATAATTTGTGTGAGCAGGGACAACAACACCATCAATTCCAGACAAAATTTTGTTTATATTTGGAGGGGGCATAAAAGTTGGATTTGAAATCCTAATCTAACCCTTTGAGTGAGCTCATATTTATAATTAACATTTTTAGGTTGCTTGGTCTGCATATAATAAAATCATACATATCAAGAAAAACTAGAAATGAAAATAAAATATATACTTCATTCAAAATCTAAACTATATAAAAAAAATCTCAATACACCTATGGCTAATTTAACTTAACCTAAACTAAACCTACCAGTATGACTAAAGTAACTGTTCCAAAGGAGATTGCTAGTCAAAGGATTGCTACCTCCAGAGCCCCAGGAATCTAGCTAGTACATTTATACCAGATGAGTTTCTAGGTTATCTCCAAGGCTGTATCATGTGGAATAAGTAAAAATAAATTCAGCCAAGTGAAGTATCATGATATAGTATTTGACAGGACATCTTGATCCAGCTAAAGTCAAAACTAGTGAATCAACCAAGTGCCAAGTTAGAAATTCTTAGAGAGAGCAAGATTGTGTGCAGTGTCAGTATTACTAGATTATCTCAATATCTTTTGACAACATGTACTCCATCCTGGATGGATAATCTGTTTAACTTTTGCAGCAAATAATTTAGATTCTCAACATCATCTATCTCTATCCTTATCTCTATCTCCATCTACACACACACAAACACACGCACACACATTTACAGTATGCACATATGTTCTTATTGACTTCAGCAACGTTTGACTCCATATGTGCACAGAACATTCCATAATTTAATTGAATTAACTTTATCATATGCTTTCACAAAATCAAAATTTTCTTTCTCACATTTTTTCATGAACTGCTAAGGAAAAACTATGTCAGCAATTCTCTGTCCAGCATTGTACTTCCCATATTTTCAAGGAGTCACCTTTTACAACTTTCAGTTAAAATTCTGGCAAATGCCTTCCCAGGCACACCTAACAATCTAATCCTTTTATAGGTTTTGCACTCATTCTTTCTATTTCCCTCATACAGTGGGACAGTAATAGTATTCTTCCAATTATCAGGCATAGATGCAGTCTTCACACACATAGTAAAACAAATTGTGGTTCCATAGCAAAGCCATATCCAGATTTTAACTCTTCACTTATTCTATCTACTCCTACAGCCTTATTATTTTTAGACACTCCCCCTATATTTACAACTTCTTTTTCATCATTTCAAGGACATCACATTTATATTTTTTTAACTCCACTTTTTAAAAAGTCAGTCTCACATTGATCTCTAAATCACTATTTCCAGCACTTCCTCGTGTTAATATAATTGTTATTATATTATTTATTCCACTATTATTTATGTTTTATTCTATTATTACAGTAGTTATTATTTGTTCTACTCCCTGTGCTAGGTATTATTTATTCTACTCCCTATTCTACTCCATGTGCTAGGTATTCCTTGTATACTCATTTCCAAAATAACTTTTCATTTCCATATCAAACACTCTGTATTTTTGCCTTTTTATATCTTAATTGTTCCTGTTTTCTTTAATCACATTTTTGCAACAATATATTTCTCCCTAGGCACATTTTACAATATCCTGTTACCCTGTTTTTGCTGAATTCTATGTATCTTTCCTCCCTCCCATCAACCATTATTTTTCATATTTCCACTGACAGTAACTTCACACACTTTTTTGGAGTCTGTAATAGAATTCTTTCTTCTCTTCAAGAAGCCAGAAAAGCAGCTTCTAGACCCTCTTTCCTTAGATCCATGCTGGGAAATTAATCTTCTGTTGCCTTTTCATGCAAAACACATATTTTTTCTTCCTATAATTACTTTTTCATTCTAGTTTCTCTTGCCTTTTTTTCCCCATGTCTTTTTTCCCCAGCAAGATCCATGTTTGGAGAAAATCCATTCTTAGATCTATCCAAGATGCTACCACATCAGACAATATCTTTGTCTGCTATGAGCTCAGGTGATACAGTGGTTAGAATGCAGCATTGCAGGCTAACTCTGCCCACTGCCAGGAATTCAATCCTGACCAGCTCAAAGTTAACTCAGCCTTTCATCCTTCTAAGGTTGATAAAATGAGGACCCAGATTGTTGTGGGCAATATGCTAACTCTGTAAACTGCTTAGATAGGGCTGTAAAGCACTATGAAGTGGCATATAAGTCTGTGCTATTGTTATAAATGGCCTGTCCCACATTCAGAATCTGTCATCACCTTTGCATCCTTCCCAAATTTATCAAAAACAAATAAATCAATACTGATTTTTAACAGATTCCTCCCTCCCTGTATAGGCATTGCTAAATGTAGCTGAAGCATTTATGGAGGTCCACAAGTCTTAAAGTTGCCAAGGTTGGAGGCACCAACTAACACTTTATTTTGTTGCCCATTAATTCTTTATTTTTTAACATATTTTTCTGCTGCCACAATCAAAATTATTCTTGGCAACCTATACAAAAATATAATATAAAATGGACTTCCGGTTTGCAAGGCTTCGGCGGCGGCAAGAATCCGCGATCGTGTGCGGTTCCTGCTGTGCTTGCCACTGGAGTGCCCCCGATCCAGCTGGATTTGGGGGCTATAGTTACCCTGTAGAGGTAACTGAAGACAGGGGAGACTCA
>BHFT01003557.1:0-12773 GCA_004320025.1 Laticauda laticaudata
GGATGGCAAGCTTTTTTGTCCGTTTTACATCCTCTTTGCATCCGTTGGTGCAATGTGACAGGGGCTTAAGGTTCTCTGTTGTATTTATGCTGTGCTTATACTTTGATATTTTTGTTTACTGTAAATGACAAAGGCAACCCTTAAGAAGACTTTATAATTGGATACTCCTTTGACTGTTAAATGTATATGACCTGGACCATTTATTGGATTATTTTTTAAAGTAAACTTTAACTGTGTGTATCTGTGTGTGACTGGATAATTATTCATAACTATTCTCATAAATGTTTCCATATGCATATCCTTGTTATTCAAGGGTTATTCTGTATATCATAACATTGGTTATGGGCCCAGAGAGATGTTGAGATATTGAGAATCAGAGAGATATTGAGAACCAGTGTGAATATACAGTTTCATATTCAGACAGCTGATTGTGGTTTATTTTTAAACTACCAAGAACAGTCAACCAGTATATCCCAGATAACCTGGTTGGATGGAACAAACTATGTTTCCTGGTCTTTGAAGTGCAGCCTACTTCTGCGAAAAGACAGATTATGGACTGTAGTTAATAGTCCACCAGATATAACAGCTTGGGACCCATTGAATGATGAAGATAAAAAGAAAATAGCTGATTTTAACTGGGATAATGAAAAGGCTCTTAGTATAATTGGACTGGCACTGAGTGATCAACAGTTAGTCCATATTCGTGGTGAAGAATCTGCTGCTAGATGCAGGGACATTTTGAAGAGGATTTAGTTTGCGATAGTGTGGGTGCACACATATCTTACACATAAATTGTTTAGAGCCCATCTTATAAAAGGAGACAATATGTTAGCTCATTTGGAGTTTATGAAAAGGACTTCACAAGAGCTACATGAAAAGGAGCTGATTTTCTCGGAGTTGCATCAACATTCTGTCTTCTTTGGATGAAACTTATGATGATTATGTGTCTTCATTGAAAGTTTTAAACAGAGATGAACTTACATTGACTGGCATAACTGGAAGACTGTTAGAAGAATCAAGAAGAAGGCAAGATAGAAATCAACTGTGGGCTCCTGTGTTGTAACGACCTGGGTAAGGGGCTGGAATGTCATCACACAGCCCATTACCCAGGTCATTACAACACAGGAGGCTGATAGACGCACAGCCAGTACCTCAGCCACATAGGTTCTCACGGAAAAGCCAGCCAATCTGCAAACATCAACTCCATCAACCAATCAAGAAATAACAACACAGCCAACCAGTCAACTTACAACAGAGCCAGCACACCACACCTCCCCGCCAGTATTTATAGAGATGGGAGCTCCGATCATGCTTTGCTTGCACCAGCACAAAGCCAAAAGCATCAACCTGAAGATGCTGAGTGGGACCTCATCAAAATGTTACCAAGATACTCTCAATATATATCCCACTTCATTGTAGTGCTTTCAAAGTTGTAGCAACATTTCAGCAGAATCTCATCTGCCATCATCAGGCTTCTGTATTGAGTTTGTNATACAAACTCAATACAGAAGCCTGATGATGGCAGATGAGATTCTGCTGAAATGTTGCTACAACTTTAAAAGCACAACTATGATGACATGGGAAAATATCCGAATAAAGCTGAACTCTCTCTCTATGTGTGTGTGTGTGTGTGTGTGTGTGTGTCTGTGTGTGTCTGTGTGTATGTGTGTATGTATATGCAAAAGGCTGTAAAAAGCTTCAGTATATTTTTTAGCTGCATTCTAAAAACCTTAAGCCCCTGTCACACTGCACCAATGGATGGAAAGAGGATGTAAAACGGAGAAAAACACTTCCCATCCATTGGTTAACGCGATGCTTCCGTTTTGTACTCACTGCATACGTTTTGCTTCCTCTCTATCCGTCCAGCATCAGCATACCGTCTATTGACGTTTCATCTGCTCAGAGGGTTTTGGAGCTGCTCAAAACTTTTGCGCCGGGAAAATGTATCCAATTCATCCATTCTGCATCCGCTAGCATCCGCTAGGCAAATCCGTTCTGCATCCGTTACACATCCGCTATATCCGATAGGCATCAGCTACGCATGCCGCAACAACCTCGATCCGCTCCAGTGGTAAACGGACGCAGGGAGGGAAAGCGGAACGATGCAGAACAGATGCAGAATGGATGCAGAACGGATGGCAGAATGGATGTAAAGCGGATGGCAGCTCGCAAAGAAAGCATTCAAATGGAAAACGTCCTCAGAGGGGACGCTATCTCGGATATTAAGGAAGTCTAGGATGCCTAGAGGATGCAAAAGGACACATAGGGGAAAACCTATACTGCCTATAAAAAGCCGGAGCACTCGTCTGCATCTCACTTTCAGCCCAGCAGCCCAGCTGTGCAGACCTCTGCAGCCTTTCATCTGCCTTCTTCCTCTTCCACATGCTCCAGTCATGTCCACCATGGATCGTAACAAAGTCCTTTTGTCAGCCTACCATCATTCTGCAACAGTGCGAAGCCATCTACAGGCTCTCTGAACTCTACTACGGGAAGAAAGGAGGCCGGCCAAGAAGCGTCTGGGTCCGAAGATGGAATGGAGATAAGAGCAGAGTATGGACTGTACAACAAGCTGATGGTGGAGCTCAGGAACGAAGACACTCGTTGGATTCCAGAACTTCATGAGGATGCCTCCAGCCATGTTTTGACGAAGTTGTGCAGCGGCTGACACCCAGGTTGACCAAGCAGAGCACCAAATTCACCCCAGCTGGACCCTGGGCTCAAGGTGGCACTCACTCTGCACCACCTGGCCTCAGGGACCAACCTACAGGAGTATGCAGTATGGCTGGAGGGTGCCACACAACACCATCAGCATTGTGGTCAGAAGAGTGGTGCAAGCCATCATTGAAGAATACATGGAGGAGCTCCTCCAGTGCCCCACCACTGAAGAAGGCTGGAGAAAGTTGCAGAGCAGTGGTATCAGAGGTGGAACTTTCCCCCACACCCGTTGGAGCCAATAGATGGGAAGCCACGTGGCCTGCAAGCTCCAGCCATGTCAGGGTCCACTTATCATCAACTACAAGGGCTTCTTTAGCATTCATCCTCTTTCGCCATAGTCGATGCTGACTACAAGTTCATGTAGCATCGATGCTTCAGGCAACGGGTCAGCTTCAGATAGCAGGTATACAGCCCAATGACCTCAAGGATGGGCTGGAAGGCAACCTCATCATGGGCTTTCCAGATCCAGACCCCCTGCCAATGACACGCAAGATGTGGCCTACTTATCATGGGGATGATGCCTTCTCCCTCAGAACCTAACCTCATGAAGCCCCTACACTTCAGATGCTCCACCCGTGAAGAGAGGATCTTCAACTACAGGCTGTCCAGGGCAAGGCGGGTGGTGGAGAAACGCCTTTTGGCATCCTGGCCAACAGGTTCCAGGTACTTCTCACCACCATGCAGCATAGCCCAGAGACCGTGAGGAGGATCATGGAAGCTTGCTGCAACCTGCACAATCTCATGCGCACCCGCCTACAAAGTTTTGCAGAACAGGCTCGTGGACCTCCAACAAGGCAATGGGACATGGAGCCTGGGAATGGAGCAAGGGAAAAACCTGATAGACACTGAGGATGTGCAAGGCCCCAACAGAGCTTTCACGGTGAAGGGAAGAAGCAGCGCAATCTCCTGAAACACTGGTGCAACTCCGCCGCATGGAACGGTGGAGTGGCAAAGACAGGATGATAGATGGTTAATGATGCTTCCTTCAGCCTGTCTCATCACATGGATGAGATTGGGCCATGTATGTTGGGTGGGCCTACAATGAACAGGGCATTTAATAAAGAGTTGTGTTTTATGTTGACATGTGTGGATCACATGATTAAATTGTTATTGATAATAAAGGGCCATAGTGTGGGCACCTGAGGGGTTGGTCCATACAGTCCCACTATGCTTGCACTGGAGGTTATCTTTATCCCACAGCTATTACCCATTCCCAAAGGTAATCCCTGCCCACGCCCCACTGCTATCCTTACCCATCCACAAACATGCAGGCTAAAACCATTTCTAAAGTTTCCACCAAGACTATTATAAAAAAAAGAAATGAGGCAAGTGTGTGAATCAAAGATAGACTTTATTACAAACAAGCTATGAGACAAAAATGAGTCTCTGGCCACTCCTCTTGGTCTCTCAGTCTCAGGGGGTGAAGGGTGCAGGTGCTGGTTGTGCTGGAGTGCTTGTCATCAGCTCCTCCAGAAGCGAAGGCAGCAGAAGCGCCCTAGCCCAGAAAGGCAAGCCTCCATGCTGCAGAGCCCCAGCAGAAGAGCAGAGTGAGGGCCAGGGGGCAAGGATGGTAGCCCTGTCCCTCTTGCCAGGGCTGGCAGCAGATGGCTGAGGCTTTCTGTTCTTCCCCGATGGTTGTGGGTTGCTGGCTGGCAGGGAGGCCAGCAGGAATCAAGGCTGGCAGGAAAGGCTGGCAGGACAAGGCTGGCAGGCAGGCAGGAACCAAGGCTTGCAGGAAGGCAGGCACCGAAGGCTGGCAGGAAGGCTGGACCAAGGCTGGCAGGCAGGCAGGAACCAAGGTCTGCGCATGAAGGCTGGCACCAAGGCTGGCAGGAAGGCTGGCAGCAATGCTGGCAGGAAGGCTGGCAGGCAGGTAGGCACCAAGGCTGGCAGGCAGGAGGCAGTGCACAAGGCTGGCAGGAAGGCTGGAAGGCAGGTATGTCACCAAAGGCTGGCAGGCAGGGCAGGAACCAAGGCTGGCAGGAAGGCTGGCAGGCAGGCAGGCACCAAGGCTGGCAGAAAGGCTGGCAGGCAGGCAGGCACCAAGGCTGGCAGGCAGGGAGGCTGGAATGCAGCTGGCAGGGAAGGCTGACAGGCAGGCAGACAGCAAGGGCGGCAGGGAGGCTGGCAGCAAGGCTTTGCAAGCAAGGCTTGCAGGCAGGCATGCAGGCAGGGCAGGCAAGGCAGTCAATCCGTCCAGCAGCAGGGTCTTTCCTCTGAATGGTGGCCTGCTTCCGAGCTGCTTCCTTTATACCGCAGGGCTTACGCAGATGCATCCTCCCTGCATGTGCAATTAACGCTCGGCATCCGCTAGGCTTCCGCTGTGCATCCGCTAAGCTTCCACTGTGCATCTGCTTCATCCGTTCCGCATCCGCTCTGCATCTTGCTTCATTCCGTTCCGCATCCGCTTTTGCTGCGCTCCCCCGGAAGCCTTGCGGATGTGCCATCCTCTCCCATCCGTTTCCATCCACTAGGCTTCTGTTTCGCATCCGCTTTCCATCCGCTCTGCGTCCTCCCCGCATCGCGTTCCTTTCCGTGTTATCCGCTCTGGTTATGCAAATTTTTGCCCCTTTTGAGTAACGGATAACAACGGATGGAAATTTTTTCTCATCCGTTGTGTCCTTTTTACTAACGTTTTGCATCCATTGGGCAGTGTGACAGGGCCTTTAGGTGACCAATCATGGCTTTCCCTGGCTTCCCTCTCTACTATAGAGAGAGTGTTCCATTAGGGACTGTTGGTCCAGGTAAGTTGTCTGGCTGGGAAATATTTTTATGCCACTACTGGCACAAAATAACAAACTCTCTTGGTTTGTTAATAGTATTTCCATTTAAGTGTTTCTTTTTCAATTAATGAATTGTAATTATTAAAATATCAGCCATTCTTTTATATACATAGTGCAACATCTTTTTTGTAGACTGTCATTTTCAAATCCACTTTCAGTTCCGTCTCAGTCCTGTCTGGTGAAACTTGTTCCTCTTCCATAACATATTTTAAACACTAACTAGCTATAGTGTCAGAGACTCTTAAAAGTAACTGAATATTACTGATCTCCACTCCTCGTCTACTTTCTTTGCCATTGCCTTCTTCACCACTCAACTTACAACAACAATCGAGTCCAAACCACTACTTTGTTGATATTTTTTTTTTTTGCAGTATATTACCAAGATGAAAAGGCAAAATGAGTTGTTGGCTGCTTTCTTTGGCAAGAAAACAAAAGGAGATCCAAAAGAGTGACAACCATTGGAGTCTGGGGAAAGCAGCAGCAACACATCATAAAGTACTGAAAGAACTGAGTCAGACTTTGAAAGGAATCTTCCTGACTGCTGGACACTGCAGCAGTACAGCAATTTTAGAGAAAAATATGATGGAGTGGAAGTTTCCCAGAAAAAATTAAGTTGCAAGCATTGCAGAAGATTTGAAATTTTGAACAAAGAAAAAAGTGTCCATGGAGCAAAGGAATGAAAGAATCCCCAAATTGAACGATCAGGAAAGCATAAAGAAGTACAGCAAGCTTCTCTTAGAAAAAAATTGAAGGAACAATCTAAAGCTCACAACATTGATAAGCAAAGAACTGGAGAGGATGACTGAGAAATATTTGGGTAGTACATGTAGAGTGTTTACTACAGTGTACAGTCTGGCACACATGCAGACCATTTTCATATATAGAAGATCTGACTGAATTGCAAATTAAAAATGGCTTAGATTTGGGAACAGGGTTGCATTCATGTAAAACTGCAGCTACAATAGTAGATTTCATTGCAAAAGACATTAAGAAACATTTATTTAGCAAAATTATTTAAAAAACTTGCAAAGTCTGTTTGATAATTTATGAAGCCTCAACTATATCTTCCAAACCAGTTCTTATACTGTACTTAAAAGTTGAGGATCCAGTTTTCTCACCAACAATTTTCCTTGAACTATTAGANTATCTTCCAAACCAGTTCTTATACTGTACTTAAAAGTTGAGGATCCAGTTTTCTCACCAACAATTTTCCTTGAACTATTAGAATTGGAAAAACAAGATGCAGAGACAATATGTTGTTCATTTATGGAAAGTTTGAATAAAGTTGGGTTTAATAAGAACTATCTAGAGAAACATTTAATTGGATTTTGTTCTGATGCCAGTGTCATGTTTGGGAAAAAATGTTTTGGAAGAAAATCTGGGGTAAGCACTAGGATAGCCAAAGACTTTCCAAACATTATAATATGGCACTGCTTAAACCATCATCTGCAACTTGTTTTAGATTATTCTATTAGAGAAATAAAGGAAATAAATCATTTTCAAATCTTTATTGATAAAATATATTCTATTTTCCATCAATTGTTAAGAACTGAACTTAACAAAATTTATGAACAACTTGCGATTGAAATTATAAAGATTGGTAGAGTTTTTGGACCAAGATAGGCTGCCTGTAGTTTAAGATCAACCCTAGCTGTGTGGCGTGTTCATAGTTTATTTTTCTATTAAAATAAAAAAATACTCCGGTATGGCTGCCCATCTTGAAAACACATAGTTTCTCACTGATTTGGCCTTGATGACTGATGTCCTAACTGAAATATCTCTTCTTTCTAATGCATTGCAAGTGAGAAACATAGACATTATAAAGACTGAAAAACTTGTGGTAAGATCAATTAAATAATTTGAAATGCTTATAAAGGAAAAGGGTGCATATGAAAAAAAGGTCGATGGATTACTTCAGAAACCTTTAAAAATATAAATTTTGTACAAAATCATCGATTTGTGGGACTTCCTCATGAAAGACTTATAGAAAGCATTGTAATTAATTTGAAGAAAAGATTGATGGATTGCAAACACTGAAAAACAGGCTGTCAATTTAAAGACACTAATAAATTAAAATTTCTAAATTATTTGGAGCCAGATTATTGGAACATTGAAGAAGTGGTAGTTCGATGAAGAGCAACTGAAAAACAATTGGTTGAATTTGGTGAAAATTTCAATTATGAAATCAACATTAATGATTATTGTAATTTCAGAGAAAATGTATTAAAAGATTCAGAAAAATATACAATTCCTTGCAGCATTAAAAAGGCTAGAGATATTGTCAGGACTATTGCGGTCAGTTCCACAGAGGCAGAAAGGGGTTTCTCACAGATGAACATAATATGTTCAGAGGGCAGAAGTCACGTATAGAAGTCCAATATAACAAACCTCCTAATGATTAATCTAATTGGCTTACCTCTGCAAGAATGGAACCCTGTTCCTATAGTAAAGAAATGGTTACGAGCACATCACACAGCTGATGATGCTCATGTTAAAGAAAAGAAAACTGTAACTGAGGACACTAATAAAAAAGCAATTTGGCAGTACTTTAAATAAGTTTTATTGTTTTTTGCAAAGATTTTGATTAACATTTTAAAATGTAACAATCTAGTTTTGTGTACCTTTTTTTATTATTTAAGCATTAAAGACATGACATAATCAACTACCTTTCATTTTTGGTATATCTTTTTTTTATACTTAAAGTCATCAGGGCAAAGAAATGATGTTGAGTTGGCCATGCCCAGCTGGTAACGTGACCACCAAGCCACACTTACCTAGTCACATGACCACCAAGCCACACCCATAAATTAGGCCATATCCACAGAATCGGTTGTTAACAAATTTGAATCCCACCCCTGAATTGTGTGATTTGAAAGCAAACAAACTAGTTTTCTATATGATATGAATGAGTGATAGAAATGATTAGCATTGTATATGACACACATTTAAATATACATAAATTCCACATCTATTTTTTAGGTAAAACTGGTAGGCTAAGAATTTTAATTTTTAGTTACAGCTGTTAGGTCTATGCATGTAAAGGGGCAAAAGTGGCCAGTATGTTTGAAATCCAGAATGATTGGAGCATGGGTCAATTAAACATGACAACCTCAGCACAAATACAATCACAGGAGAGTAAAATAACTGAGATGCCATTAGAATTAAAATTTCTAGAGGAATGTAGCCAGGCATGAAGGTTTTGAAGTGGAAGGGAATTTTATTCATCATAGATATGCTACCTAAATTTAGGTTCAGTTTGTCATTTGGATAAGGCTAGGTCACACTGGCCGACGGATGCAAAACATATGCAAAAAGGACACAGCGGACGAGCAAATTTTCGGGGTGGCTCCATCCATTTGTCCCATCCCCGCTCCAAGTGGCAGAAATTTGCAATAAACAGACGGAAAGAAAGGAGAAAGACAGGACTGGGTAGTTTAAATTTGTTTTTAGCCAGGATGTTTAAAAGCCCCCATGGTTACAACGCTACCAGACCCGAAATGGGAAGAAAGGGATGTTTAAAAATGGGAAGAAAAAAAGAATGCCTTTGCCCATCCATTGGTTTGACGCCGAATGTCATCTGTTGTGTACTCACTGCATCCGCGATTCATGCTCTATCCGTCCAGGCATCCATGCTACTGAAGATTTCATCCGCTCAATAAAGTTTTGAAGCTGCACAAAACTTTTGAAGCGGATGAAGTATTCCAACGCGTTCCATTCGTACATCCACTACTGCATACGGGAACATCCATTATACGCCATCGTCATCCGTACGTGTCTGCCTATATCCCGCTAGGCCATCTGTTGTGCATCCGTGCAACTTCGCATCCGTTTCCAGTGGAAAACAAGACACAGGGAGGAAGCAAACGGTATGCTGGAACAGGACACACTTGTACAGAGTTAGTAGCAAATAGACGTAGAAAGGATGAAAGCGAATGCAGGCTCACATAAAGCATTAAATAACGGAATAAAACATCCGTTATAGGGGATGTATCTCGGATATTTAGGATGCTCTGAGGATGTCTAGAGGAATGCGGAAAGGACAACCTAAGTGGAAAACTTATATTTCTATAAAAAGGGGGAGAGAAATCATCTGGAATCTCACTTTTTCAGTCCAGCAGCCCTTGCTGTGCAGACCTCTTCAGCCGGGATCTTGCTCTTTGCTCTTCCACAGCATCCAATCATCTCCACCTTGGATTCGTCGCACACACTTCCCTTGTTGCGTAGCCGCCATCATTCTACAGCACAGTGGCGAAGCCCTCACAGCGCCTCTTTCCATCTGTTCTAACGCACAGGGAAAAGGAGGCATCGCAAGAAGTGTGCTAGGTCCGAAGATGGATCGCAGAGAAGAGCCCGAGTATGGACTGTTATGAACCAATGCTAAATGGTGGAGCTGAGGAACCGAAGACCCTCGGTGCATTCCAGCACTGTCAAAAGGATGCCCACCAGCCATGTTTGACGAAGTTTGTGGAGGCGCTGAGACCCCAGGCTTGACCCAATGGCAAACACCAACTTCCGGCCACAGCCTGGACCCTAGGCTCAAGGGTGGCACTGACTCCTGTGGCCACCATGGCCTCCTAGGACCACGTACAGGAACATGAGTACGCCATTGGGAGGGTAGCCAACATAACACCGCATCAACATTTGTGGATCAGAGAAGTGGTGCCAGGCCATCCATCCAAAGAAAACCTGAGGAAGCAGCTCCTCCAGTGCCCCTCCACTGAAGAAGGCTGGAAGAAAGTTGCAGAGCAGTGGTATCAGAGGTGGAACTTCCACACCATTGGAGCCATAGATGGGAAGCATGTGGCCTGCAAAGCTCCAGCCAAGTTCTGCTCCTGTTGCATTGGGGCTGTGGAAGGGAGTATGTTGCTTCTGGAATACTTATGGTAGTATAGTTTTCTCTTTCTTTTTCACTCCCTTTCTGTTTCTCATCTCTCTCTCTTCTCCATGGCAAGAGCAGCAGCATTAGTGTCTCAGGAGAAAAGTTGCACGCCCCTCCTCCAATATTCCTCTCGCCTTGAGTAGCCACACGCAGCACCAAACTCAGCACCAAATTCAGCGCGTTTCACAAATGAGGCACCATTTGTGAAACCCGCTAAGTTTAAAGGTGCTGTGTAGCATGCCTCCCTCCCATATTTCTCTCACTGTGAACAACCTCACGCAGCGTTGCATCTTTAAACTTAGTGCATTTCACAAATGAGAAGGGGATTCCAGCACCATTATCACCACCACCTCATTTACGAAGTATGCTAAGTTCGAAGGTGCTATGCAGTGCACCTCCCTCCCATATTTCTTTCTTTGAGCAGCCTTCCACTTCATGGCACCTTTAAATTTAGCACATTTTACAAATGAGGAGAAGGGGATTCCAGCGCCATTGCCATCACTGCCTCATTTGTGAAGCGCATTAAGTTCAAAGGTGCTGCATGAGGGGCAGGTTATAGGGTGAGGCTGCACTCAACCACCTTTCCCAGGCCCACTTCCCTAGGGGGCACCCAACTGTGCTTACTGGCTGCTGAAGTGGCCAAGATGAGGAGGAGGCAGAGGCGGATCTACTGGGAGGCCAGACAGGCGGGACGTGGGTGCAGGGCAAATTGAAATCACGGTGATTGGATGGCAGTTGACTCACTTCCAGAAGGGGGAAGCATAGCAGGGGGAGGAAAGGCAAGCTGTTAAGCCCCGGCCCAGGGCTTGCCATACCTGGGAGAGAATACAGTAGCAGTGAAATGGCAATGGCAATGGCAGCAATGGTGCCCAAGGAAGGCAATGGCAGTGATTCTGGCAGCATCGGGGTTTCCAGGACCAGCTCTCCTCTTTGCCACCCATCAGCTGTTTGTGTGGGAAAGGAGCAGTGGTGGTATTCAAAAACTTTTACTACCAGTTCTGTGGGCGTGGCTTGGTGGGCATGGCCCGTGACTGGGTGGGCATGGCTTTTTTTGCAGCCCCCACCCATTTTGGGGAGCTTCTTAGCCAAAGAAGCTAAGAAGCTTACATCTGGGGGGACGTTTTTGCTTCCCTAAGGCTCCTCTGGGGCTCAGGAAGGAAAAAAAACACCTACATATTACACAAAATGAAGTTATAAATTTAGGTAGGACAATTTCACAGTCCATTAATTCTGTCAACAGATAAGTATTACTTTTTAAATTTTACGATTATATAAATAGCTCCAAGCTCAGTGTATGTTTGTGTGCATGTATGCGTGCATTCATGCACATGTGTATGTGCATTTGTCTAAACTTGTAGCTGAAAGAATTCAGGTTTATGTTAAATATTTCTTGCCTTTTGCATACAAAAATGCAGTAATTTAGAGAAAGAGATGTACATTAGGAAAACTGTACATATGAAAACAAATTCTAACTTCCTGGCTTATTTAAATTTACAGAATGGTAATGGACTTGGACAGAAGTAACTAAAAATGTATACAGGCAATACTGAGATATTCCAGATGTAGACAGATTGTCATGACTCTAATAACTACAGGACATTCATCAATATGTATGTATCCATCACATTATTTGTCTTTGGAATAAGCAATGTTAGTTAAAGTAAAAGAATTTGAGGATGCAGTGGTGTCCACAAAGGGAGTTAGGGAGATAAATGATAAAAACAGTGCTCACATGATGCAAGCTCAGCCCTTTTGAATGGTTTATATATTTGTGATGGGAAACAAATATACAAAAGGAGCAAACAGTATAATGTGTTCGTCATACATTTGAAGAAAAAGCTGGATATAGACTGCTTCTTAATAAACAGAAGAGAAAAATCATTAAATTACAGCAGTCCAATTCATTTTATTACTTCGTAACTTCTCATTTTTATCAAGATACATTATTCTCTTTATTAAATGAAATTGTCATAAGTATACAATGACTTAAATACAGGAAGTCGAAGATAGTTGCTCTTAAACAGAAGGATCTTTTTTTTAATGCAATACCACATTTTTTTACTTGAAACATTATACTCCAGAATTTTACATCTCAATCTAAAAGCACATTATTTAACATATTCTTTAGATCTTAGAAATAAACAGATCCTCTTAACATTAGTTGTATGAGAGAATGAAATGAAAAGTCAAAGAGTATAAAATAAATTTTGAGCTGCACAAAACTTTTTGAGCGGATGAACTTTCCACCGCGTACGATGTATATCCGCAACATATACGAGCAACAAACGTTCTATGTCCGTTGTCATCCATTAAACGGCCGATGTATCCTCTCGGCATCCTCTGGACATCCTCACAACTCACATCCGCTGCAGCTGAAAACGGAAAGAGGGAGGAAG
>BHFT01003558.1:0-19834 GCA_004320025.1 Laticauda laticaudata
TTCCAACAGATGGCAAGCTTTTTTGTCCGTTTTACATCCTCTTTGCATCCGTTGGTTCAGTGTGACAGGGGCTTTATTGATTGCATGTAATATTCTAATTTTCTGAGATTGTGGATTTGGGGTTTTCATGAGCTGTAAGCATCATCATCACAATTATGACACATCACGGCTTGAACTATCTTGCTTTGCATGTAATGTGTCTATCTCATATATGAGTTTCACCATTTAAGTTGCATTACTGAAATAAATGAACTTTTGCACAATATTCTAATTTTTCAAGTTTCACCTGTATGCTCAGAGATCTTGAAAATGACACAAAGCCATTGGAGGGGGATTGTTAACATCTTTGGAGACTGACTTAAGATTCAGCAGGATCTTGTAGAAATCTGCCATTTGGTAGAAAAACTCTGTACAAGTACAAAAGGTGGTACGTGGCTCAGAATTGGTCCCTGTGAAGAAGATCAGGGTGTCCTGATAGACCACAGATTAAACACACTGCAGCTGCAACCAAAAACAACCAAATTCAATTTTGTATTGCATTAATAATGTTTTATATGGAGAACACAGGAAATTATAGTTCTATTCTATGTTACACTGATCAGACCACACCCGGAATCCTGCAGCTACAGTAGTTTTGGTCATCATAATACACAAATGATGCTGAGGAAAAGAGTGCAAAGAAGATAAACAAAGAGGCTGAAGGTCCAGGAGGTTAAATTCTAAAAACAATGGAAAAAATTCCTAAAGAAGAGAAGTGTAAGGAAGATCTGATAAAAGTCTTCCAGTACCTTAAAGAATGTTACAGGGAAGAGGATGTGGATTTACTTTCCATTGAGCCCTAGGTTAAGACAAGAATCAAGGAGTAAAAGAGAGAGAGAGAGAGATCTAAGCTTAAGGTGAGCAATGTTCTGATCATCAGAACTATTACTTATTGAAATGGCTGACCTCAATAGAGGTTTTTAAGCAAAGATTAGACAGCAGGCTGAGATAGTCTGTGGATTTCTGGCCTGGGCAGGAAATTGCACACAAAGACCTCCAAACTCTCTCTCTTCCAATCCTGTGATTCTATGATTCTAGGCCAGTAGCCAGTTTGATGGAAATAAGCAATCAATCAATTTTGCTGGTCCAACAAATCCTATTGAATTACCAAATTCAGTGACAACTGATCATCTGTGGAACTTTTGCAGTCATGTTCTTCAGTCATTCAGTTATTCTTCATGTTGCTTCCCACTATTATAATCTGCCATTTCATCAGGACTGTCTATCAGCAATTGATTATTTTTATATCCTTGTAAGCTTTACTCCATCTATCACTGAATGATTTGTTTTTATGCAGTCCAAGGCATTCTCAACTATTTAAAAGTATTTCCTTTTATTTGTTTAGCCTTTTTAATGTTCCATCTTTCACAAATATATGTTGCAATTGGGAACATCATATCCTTGGCATGAAGTATCAGTTGTGAATGTGATATCTCAGCACATTAATATTTTATTCTAAATGTGTCATAGTCTTTCTCCCAAGCAGCAAGAACTCTCTTTATGTTATGACTACGTTCTCAATCCCTGTGAGCTTAGAATGGTAAAATCCTCTCTATATAGCTAGTAGTGCCTTTTTTTAATTACAAAACATTACACCAGGATTTAGCAGCAAGAGATTAAATAAGCAGTGACATTGGGGAGGGGGCATGTGGAGGGAATGACAAAAATAATGTCATGTCACCATGGTGGAAGCTTTATCCCTTTTGTACATATACATACATGACACAAAATCGTCGAACTGGCAGCAAATAAAGCAAAAATAAATATCTTTTTTGGAATTCCAGTGCCTTCTCAATTGTCAATCTTAGGTGCCTTTGCCTCTTTTGAACCTAGCTTGTACAAAATTCTCACACCATCTTTTGCTGAAGTCTGCACTGTACAATTTTGACCACTCTTGGTAGCATGTGAATTAACTCTGTGATTGTTTACTTGAGCATTCCTTAGCACTGCTTTGGAGTATTCCTTAGCACTGCTTTGGAGTATTCCAGACTTTGGCCACTGCTGTATCTTCCATGCTTTATTTACAAACCACATGCAGCACTTTAATGGCTTTATCTTATGAAATTTTAATCAGTTATGTTGATATTTCATCAACTCCTGCAGCTTTGTTATCAGCAATATTTTCTAAGGCCATTTAATTTTCCTTTTCAGAATGTCAGGCTCAAACATATCTTTGATTTTGGATCTTTTTGGGACATAATTGCCCTCTGAATGAATTGGCATGGAAGACTGAAATATGTCAACATTTGCTGATCTTTAAATATAGTCATGTAAAATTGCTATATGCAGAGAAGGAAGAAAGAAAAGACCAACCAACAGAAGGTCTAAACTGCGGATGCTTCTATATTTCAAAATTCCTTGCCTGTTGGACCATGCCAGCATTATGTTGGTGGGCCAGGTTGCATGGTATACATGCCTGGCATGATGTGATATTTGAGCTCATTAAAAGCCTGTTAGAAAGCTTCATCTTTCTCTCCATGTGTCCTCATCTGTCATATATTCTTTATTTCTAATATGATGTTTAAATATTATACTAATTGCTTTCCGGACCCCAAAAGAAAATAATGGAGAGACATGAAGAATAGGAATAAAACACATTGAAATAAGATTTTAATAGGTTCTAACATGAAATAAAATAAATGTATTCAAATTTAATTAAAGCCTTTCTGTAGGAGCCATATTCTTTACATTAGCTTTCAGAAATGCATGTTTATTATATGAAACATAATCATATGAGATACGGATTTGAGTGGTGAAAGCTGTACTATATTTTGACCTGTATGAAACTGAAGGTTTAAGCTTCCTAAACTTAATATCTTGTGCATAGATTAACAACAGACCAAACTCTTAATTTTTTAAATTAAGACATTGCAAACATTTGCTATATTTTGTTAATCAAAAATAAGGTTTTCAAAGAAAAAAAGGAGCTGTGCATATGCCTCTTGATGTCAGGTTTGGAAGCCATATTGAGATCAGATACTCCCACGCTTCCACATCTGAGCCTGGGAAAGTGGGAGGGGGGAATTTATTGGAGTATATTTAGTTAGACATAATAACATTCTTTTTCTGATTCAAGGTCAGATTGTGTTGCTCATAAATGAGAGACAGTCTTAACTTGGGACGGATGGTGATTGGACTATGTGATGTGATTATGGGTGCAGGGGATGGATTTTGTAGTTTTACTTATTGTAAGGAAGCCTGGAACTTTCAGATTGAGGATTCCACAGTTGTGCCAGTTACTATCCAAATAAAGGGGAACCTTTGAGAAGATGTCTGTCTCGGAGTGATTGGGTGGGATGAAGAGTTGCTGGAATGCTGACACCTGACTTACTTGTTCCAATGATTGCAATGTATCTTCAAAACAATAGACCTAAAATAGCATATATTTATACCCATCATTGTATATACCCATCACTATATTTCTTTTCAAAGTGCAGAAAAAGAGTAAGAAACAGCAAACAAAAGAATCTTGGAAGAACATCAGACAAAAGCAAAGGAAATGCTATTAAATCTAGTTTATCTTAACTTTCACTATATTGTTCTATACTTAAAAAGGAAAATATTTGTAGCTTAAGGGCCTGTCACATAGGCCGACGGATGTAAAAAGTATGTAAAAAGGACACAGCGGACGAGAAAATGTTCCATCCATTGTTATCCGCTCTCAAAAGTGCCCCAAATTTGCATAAACAGAAGCGGACAACACACAGAAAGGAATGACGGGGGGAGGATGTAGCGAGGATGTAAAGCGGATCTCACGAAGCCTAGCGGTGGAAGCGGATGGAAGCTGGAATGGAAGCGGATGGCACATCCGCAGGGCTCCGGGGGAGAATAGCGAAGCAGCTGCACAGCAGAAGAGCGGATGCAGAAGCAGATGCAGAGCGGATTACAGCCGGATGCATCACGGAAGCCTAGCGGATGCAAAGGCATTCACTGTGCACACGGGGAGGATGCATTGGTGTCAGCCCCGCGGATATAAAAGGATTCAGAGCACGCAAGCAAGTACCATTCAGAGGAAAGACCTGCTCCAGATACATTCCAGCCAAAACCATGGGGAAGAGAGGAAGCCTGTGCTACTCCTTCCAGTCCTGGCAAGAAGGACAGGGCACCATCTCCAAACCCCTGGCCCTGAATCTGCTTTCTGCTGGCTTCTGCTGGTGCTGCTCTGGTGCTGGTGCTTCTGCTGGTGTTCTCGCTGCTGTGCTCTGGTTTGCTGGTGCTACTGGTGCTGCTTGGTGCTGCTGGTGCTGCTTTTTGGCTGCTTTTGCTGCTGCTGTTGTGCTAGTGGTGGTGGTGGTGGTGGTGTGGTGGACCAGCCCTAGAACGCTCAAAGCCCTTCTGATGGGGCAGAAGGCCCTGCAGAGGGAGGAAGAGGCAATCGCGGGATAGGGAGAGGAGGCAGTACTCAATTGAAGAGGAACATGGATGGAGGTGCTCGAATGGCTGAGGGTAGAACGAGTACCTCTGGCGAAAGGGACACAGGCTTCTATCGGACAACCAAGTGAAGCAAGGCGGCTTGGCGAGAGAAAGGCGGAGAGCTGGCTACACTTCGAGGTCCTCTCAGGTGGTGGAAGCACATGCACACCTGGGTAAACGGGAAGCTGCACTCAGAAGTCTGTCAGGCCGCGGTCCAAGCTCACTAGCTGGACACCTATGTGATGCCAGGTGCTGCTTCTTGGAGGTGAGGTCCGCCACCGAGGAGCAGCCCCTCTGTCCTACCTCACTCTCAAGGAGCCCACAGAGAGCCAGTCCTCTGCTGGTCAAGAGTCAGTCCCTGTGTCCAGGCAGGTTATCTTGGAGCGACCCCACGACGGAGACCCTCCCACAGCTGCACTTCCCCATGGCGGAGCACCGTGGAGGACCCCCTGAGCACTTGGAGCAAGGAGAGGGTGGTGACATCAGAGACAACCTACACCCCACCCCCCAGCTCCACTCACAGAAAGCAGGCAGAGAGGCAGACCGAGGGGCAGCAGCCACACTGTCCTGCTGGAGACCAGGGACACCATATAAAAAGCAGCGTAGATCTCCTCTCTCAGCTGGTACACACTGACATACCATCTCAACGCGAAAGCCCTTCCTCACCCTATGTCAACCAGACCCTCATGGACCAGTCGCGAATCAAAAGTACCAGGTGAAAAGCGAGAGGATACAGGTCTTCTGCACAACTCTCCCAGGCCGCAGCTGAACTGCTCGACCCAGTCCAGGTCTTTCTCCACCCAGGTGATGTCACAGCCTTCCAAGGCTTTCCACAGGCCCTCCACCTACCAAGGTACGGCTACCAGGAGTTCAGCAGCAAGGCAGCCGTTCAGTCCAGGACAGCTTCATTGCACGCCACCGGTGACGCTGCACGGTGCACTGATCCACTGAACGCCACAGAAGCACCACGACGCCTCATCTACTGTCACACTGCAGACAGACAGCCCACTACCTCCTCCTTCCTCACCCACAGCCAGGCCCGGTCTCAGAACATCTGTGCATCGGTCTTTGGGACTGACACCCCTGTCCATGGAAGGAAGGGGCTCTCAACATCACAGGACTGAGCCAGCTCTCTGAAGCTTCTCCACAGACTCCCCTGTTGTCCTTTGGGGCAGGCAACCCCAATTTGGGCTCAGACCAAGCACTCCAGCAGCAGCACTCCACAGCACTGGACCTTTCACCCGAAACTATGGCACAACTCGACTGAAAGAGAGAGTGCAGATAGATTGGTTGCTACTCTGTTTTGCATTTATCTTTGCTTTTGGGAACTTTACCTGGGTCATTTGCTTTACAGTTTGTTATTAAAATAAAGGTTATTTTGTCACAGCACTTGTTCATTTTTTTTAGTAAATAAGTCTTGGTTGGAAACTTTTAGAAATGAATTTAAGCCTTTGCAATGCTTGTGGGATGGGTAAGGATAGCAGTGGGATGGGCAGGGATACCTGTGGGATGGTAATAGGTGTGGGATGGGTAAGGATGGAAGTGGGATAGAATAAACCTCCAGTGCAAGCATAGTGGGATTTATGGTCCACCCTCCAGCTGCCACACATAAGCCCTTTATTATCAAATACAATATTTATAATCATCAACAACATTTCAACATAAACACAACTCTTTATTAAATGCCTGTTCATTGTAGGCACTCAAACATACATGGGGCAACAATGTCGTCAGTGTGCTGAACAGGGCTGAAGGAAGCATCCATTAAAATCTACCATCCTGTCTTGCCACTTCATGCTTCCAGTGGGGAGTTGCACCAGTGCTTCAGGAGGTTGCGCTGCTCTTCCCTTCAGGTGAAGCTTGTTGGGGCTTGCACACCAAGTATCAGGTTTTCGCCTTGCCTCCATTCACCAGGTCCATGTCCATTGCTTGTTGGTGGTCCGAGTTCTGCAACACTGGTACGGGTGCGCAATGAGATTGTGGGATCAGCAAAGCTTCACGATGTTCTCACGGTCTTGGGTGATCTGCATGGTGGTGAGAAGTCCTGGAACCTGTTGGCGCAGGATGCACAGGCGTTCTCACCCCGCCTTGCCCTGGACAGCCTGTTTTTGTTGAAGATCCCTCTCTTTCATGGGTGAGGTTCTTGAAGTGTACGTGCTTCCTGAGGTAGGTTCTGAGGGAGAAGGTGTCATTCCCCCGAGAAGTAGAGCACATCTTGTGTGTCGTTGGGCAGGGGGTCTGGATCTGGAAGCCATGATGAGGTTGCGTTCCAGCCCTTGAGCTTGACTGGCATTGCTATACCTGGGCTCTGAAGCTGACCGTTGCTTGAAGGCATCGTGTAGATGAACTTCGTAGTCAGTCATCGACCATGGCGAAGAGGAATGATGCTGAAGAAGCCCCTTGTAGTTGTTTGATAAGTGGACCCTGACTTGGCTGGAGCTTTGCAGGGCACGTGCTTCCATCTATGGCTCCAACGGGTTGTGGGGGCAAGTTCCCCCTTCTGATACCACTCGCTCTGCACTTTCTTCCAGCTTCTTCAGTGGAGGGGCATCTGGAGGAAGCTCCTCCAGGTATTCCTTCGATGATGGCTGCACAATTCTCTGAACCAAATGCTGATGGTGTTGTGTGGCACTCCTCGCAGTCGGACTGCATGCTCTCTGTTACGTGGTCCCAAAGGCCAGGTGGCGCAAGAGTCAGTGCCACCTTCAGCCCAGGGTCCAGGCTGGCTGGAAGCGTTTGGTGTTTGCTTTGGTCAAACGCTTTTGGGTCTTCAGCTGCTTCCAACAACTTCATCAAACTGGCTGGTTGGCATCCCCATGCAAAGTAATCTCGGAATGCACCGAGAGATCTTCGATTCCCTAGCTCCACCATCAGCTTGTGAATAAAGTCGTACTCCAGCTGTTCTTAGCGACCCATGCTTCGGTACCAGACAGCTTCATGGACGCCTCTTTTCTTCCCGTAGGAACAAGTGAAAGAGCCTGTAGCGGGCTTTCGCCTGTTTTGTACAAACGATGGCGGCTACCACAGGAGTGTGCGACGATACATGGTGGAGATGATGGGATGCTGTGGAAGAGCAAGAGCAAGATGAAGGCTGAAGAGTTCTGCACACCATGTCTGTTGGACCTGAAAAGTGAGATAGGTATTTCTACCCTTTTTATAGGAAATATATAGTTTTCTGCTAGGTGTCGCTTTGCATCCTCTAGACATCCTGCAGCATTCTAAATATCCAAGATATGTCCCCTATGCGACTTTTTTCGCGTTTTAATGCTTTCTATGCGAGCTGCATCCGCTTTCATCTTTCTACGTTTGCTGCTCTAAGCCTGGTGTCCGTTCCACGTCAGTTTCGCTCCCCCTGTGTCCGTTTTCCGCTGGAGTGATGTGAGTTGCGGCGAAGCGCAGTGGATGCAATAAGCGGATATAGTGGATGCGTAACGGATGACGACGGACGTATATACGGATGTTCACATATGCGTAGCGATGTATAACGGACGCGTTGGATACTTTATTCCCGCTCAAAAAGTTTGTGCAGCTGAAACTTTTGAGCAGATGAATCACACTAGACGTTGGATGCTGGACGGATAGAGGTATGAAAAACGGATTGCAGTGAGTACAGAACGGATTGATCGCGTTAACCAATGGATGGCAAGTGTTTCTCTCCGTTTTACATCCTCTTTCCATCCGTTGGTTCTGTGTGACATGGGCTTTAGGGTTGAAATGAGGAGACTTTGGTGCTTTCACAGCTTGGTTGTTTTCTTGCAGACATTTCATTTCTGAAACTAGGTAACATGATCAGGTAACCTCTCATATTCTGTGCTTTGCTATCTTTGCAAACTACCCTTGGTTCTATACATTAATTCACAATTACTTTTTTTCTTTATACTTCTACCCTATCTATTTTTGAGGATCTTATCTGCACTGAATCTTCATGATATCTTTAGGATTAAAACAGTTTGCCAAGACCAATTAAACTTTTGTTTCCACATTTCATATCACTTGCTCTGAGCCAGAGGTGGTATTCAGCAGGGTCTGACTGGTTCTGGAGAATTGGTTGTGGAAATTTCAATAGTTTGGAGAACTGGCAAATACCACCTCTGACTGGAGATTTTATAGTATCCTTCCCCTGCCACGCCCACAGAACTGCTAGTAAAAAAATTGAATCCCACCACTGCCCTGAGCATTGTAAAATCACGGTGTACAATCCAGTGAGCAATTTCAGCTCACTTTATTTCAAGCATGAATGGGATGTATGTACAAACACAGTCCTTAAGATTTCTGCACAAAGCTTTCTGATGGAAAAAGTCTTTAACAGTGAGTATATTTATTTGTTTAATCAATGTATAGCTTTGGACATGTGAGTCTCTTGTACCAGACAAAAGAAGCTGAAGCCTATAATTGGATAGCTTTGACTTATTTCGACTGAATATAAATTATGCAAGGGGTACTGAATAAGGATGAGGGTACAGAATTCTTTCAACACCTTAATACTATCCAGGTTATAGTTTGAACTGTCTGAAGCACTGTCCTGTTGTCTCTGATGATAGTATTTTTCCTGATAGCAATATATTTGCTGAAGCTTTTTTTATTTTCTCATATTCAGTGATTTTATTTTCTCTGTTCCAGTGTTCTCATTCATTTTCCCCAGAACGCCCATACAACAGTGAAAAATCATTCCATATGCATTCATATATCACATATATGGTCCAATATATGCCTACTTTATTGATTAACTGAGTATTGCAGGTTTTTAACATGAGTTGTTTCAATTTTTTATATTGCTGTTTGAATTTTTGTTCATTTATTTTATAAATTTTTTAAAATAAAAGCCTGTTATGGAAAACTTAAAAACTAAAACTTGTAGCTACTGGAGAAAGAATATTGGATTTGGAGAAGGTTACCATTCATCCAGCTCCCTCTGGACAAGTCCTCTATTTAAACTCTGAAATTCTAATTGAATGAGTATTTAAAAAGCTGAAATATCAAGGATCAGAGCTGTTTCTAAACCAAGAGGACACCGTAGCCAGAGGTGGTATTCAGCAGGTTCTGACCAGTTCTGGAGAACCAGTAGCGGAAATTTTGAGTTGTTCAGAGAGCTGGCAAATACCACCTCTGACTATCCAGTTTACAGTATCCTTCCCCTGCCCCACCCACCAAGCCACGCCCACAGAACCGCTAGTAAAATTTTTTGAACCCCACCACTGACCATAACAGTATAGTTGGGGCAACTCAGAAAGAAAATGAATGCTGCGGTTATTAGCATTGTTGTACTGCTATTGTTGTTATTGCAAAAGAATGAAGTTGGAGGAAAGAGGCAATGTATATGAAGAGCCTAAAGACTTGGTTCCTTACTAGCAATCCAACAAATAATTTTCCCTGGAAAAGAAGCTGGTGGTGTTGGCTTAGGTCCAGCAGACAGCAAAATGGTGAGTCAGGGTACGAGGCAAGTGCCATGTAGAGACATACAATGAAAGCAGGCAAACAACTGTGGAAAGAATGATAATCTGCTGGACATGTCCTTGCTTGCCAGAGCCAACCCAACATGAACTAGTGCAGTCTCTCATCAATGGCAGCACTTTTAGAAGAAGTAAAAGGGAGCTCTGTCTTTTAAAAATCCACAAAAGAGCAGGACATTCTTTCAAAGAACACTATAAAATTGTTTAATTGCATTGTTAAAGAAGGAGTCCTGGTATATTATTTGGTTTTCAGACTGATCGTCTTTTAAATCAACAGCCAATTGCAAGATTATCCTGTATACCACCAGTGTAGAGATTTGCTTGCCAGTTTACAGGAAGGCCTTAGAATAGGACAACAAACTTTGAACCAAGGTACCTCAAATGAGCTAATTTACAGAATGTGTCCAACATATGGGACCCATGACTTCCGAGGGAATGAAATTCTGGAAAGCTGGGGCTGCTTCAGTGTTACTTGGCTGATGAAGATCAAATGATCTTCCTAGTCAACATTGTGTGACAGTTTCCCAGTCAGTCTTGTAATCCACTGCTCTCTCTCTTTCTTCCTCTCTACTTGCTGTGAAGGGAAAGGAATAGAAAAAGGAAGAGAGGGAGGAAAGACCCTAGTCTTCTCAGCCTATGCCAATCCCCTGGGCATTAGTTTAACTTGTTCCACCCTTCTTTGTGCTTACCCTCACCTGTGCTCCCTCCCCTGGCATTCCTTCCCCAACCTAAGCAGCACCTCTTGCACACCTCTTCTTGATCTGCACTGCCTCCTCTGCACACCTCCCTAAACTGAACTTCCCTGAAGAAAGAGGGAGGGAGGGAGGATTTCGGATGCTTCCTGCCATCTTCCCACAGGGAAACTCAACAGGGAAACTAGCAGGAAGTTAGACATCACTCCTGCTCCTACTGGTCATTGCGTTTAGGTCAGAAATTTCTCTGAAATGATGATCCGATGAGGCAGGGATTGTTTAAGTTAGTTCTAAACAATAAATACTTCATTAGTGGAATTTTGTAACTTCTCAATAAATCTTGCTAATGAGACTTCTGAATAAATGAAAAACTTTCAGTTTAGATGGCAGTCATGAAGCTTAATATATGGTAGAACTTCTACCAGCTTTGCTTCCTGGCTTTTAGCACATGTGTTGATCCATATATTTTAAATAGGTTAATATTTAACTTATTTTTCTCTTCCTGTCAAGATATGTTATGTCACCATGTGTTATCATAGTTACAAGCATAGAAATAAATCTGATATAATAATCCCAGAGCCTTGCAATGAGATGTAATGCCTGTCAGGTTATGGGAAACTAAAGCATGTTTTCATTAAAGCATCTGTTTAATCTGCAGAATTCTTTGTTTCCCATTATGCTGATGACTTTTATACTGATAACATTTTAGCAGCTTCTGACAAATCTTCCATGAATCTAGTTATCCTATTAGCAGTGATTTGATAAAAGTAATAGTGGGTCAATGTTTTTTGACAAGTGCTTCAATTACTGGAACAGAACTGAATTCCTGTGACAGTGCTGTAGCTGCACATTTTGAATTAGATGTGGGAAATGCCGCTTTCAAATATCTTCAACCAAGTAACTAATCCTCTTTTTTTACAGGCTATTTCCCTGACACTTACCTGTCATTAAATGAACCATGACTTATTCAATTAACCTAATTTCTTCTGTTTTCACATCCTGTGTGCTGACCTTTTTACAACATATTAACATTGAAATGGGGCTTGGCTAGTCTGTGCCTCACTGTGTGATTTGTGTACTCTGAAGGTATTTCAAGAATAACCTGTACAAAATAATACACAGGAATGGCAGTAATAGCCTATCAAAGCAAAAACAATTAGTGGCATCATGAATACTTGTTAAAAATGTGCCCGTGATTAGTTAGTATCTCATGGTAGGTTCATAATAAAAAGGGCATTGAGTGACTGTGTAAGAGTGACAACCCCCTATTTGTTGGCAGGGCACAACATTGCTCTCTAAAGTATCTCATTAGTTGAGATTCTACTGAGAAAACTGAATCAAAAGAATTTCTCCTTTGTTTCACAAAAAAGCTGTCCCACATAATCCCATTTACCTTGTGACACAAGGAGTGAAAATTAGACTACTTTCTTATTATTGAATACATTCGGAAAATAGGTTAAATAAGTGCTTCCCAAACTTTTTCCTTCATCACCCAAAATCACTTTCCAGAAAGTCCTTTTTACCCAGTATAGGTAAAACACTTTGAGTCAATTTAGATATCCCACTTGTGATTGCGTAATGGGTTTTTGTGTCATTATCCAAAGAAAAATAACGTTTACCACAATTTTGGGTAATTTACCCAGATTTGGGAAGCACTCGGTTCAATTGTTAGGAAAGTTTCTGATTTGTTGCTCTTAAGCCAAGACATCAGAAATGGAGTGTTTTGCTTGACAGGGAAAAAGCAACAGTAACTTGACCGAAGGCTGTTTTTCATTTATGTCCCTTTTGTGAGCCAGCATAGTAGCCAATAAACTCAAAACCACAATCACAAGGGTAAGATAGCTCCTTAACATGTACGTAGTTAGAGTACATAAGAAATATTTTTGCTTTTTTTTTAAAAAGAAAGGTTGAAATCTGTGAGGAGGGGCTTCATGAAGAATGAGATGCTTCCAATGTCCTCAGAAGCATCTACTTAAAGGCTAGGTCACACTGGCCAACGGATGCAAAACGTATGTAAAAAGGACACAGCGGATGAGCAAATTTTTCATCCGTTATCCGCTCTCAAAAGTGCCCCAAATTTGCATAAACAGAGCGGACAACAACGGAAAGGAATGGACGTGGGAGGATGTAGCGGGGATGTAAAGCGTGATGTCTCGTAGGAAGTCCTAGCGGATGGAAGCGGATGGAAGCGGATGAACACATCCGCAGGGCTTCCAGGAGAACAGCGAAGTGGAATGCCATATAGTGGAAGGAAGCGGATGCGTAGCGGATGACGTGGATTGCATCACGGATGCCTATAGGATTCCTAGCAGATGCCTAGCGGCATGCCTAGTGGATGGCAAAAGCGTTCATTGCGCATGCAGGTTGAGGATGAATTGCGTAAGCCTCCGCAGATGTAAAGGATGCAGCTCGCAAGCAACTCACCATTCAAGAGGAAAGACCTGCTGCAGAGACATCTTGAGAAGAACCACCATGGGGAAGAAGAGGAAGCCTGGTGCCTACTCCTGCCAAGCCCTGGCAAGGAAGGACAGAACCACCATCCCACCCCCTGGCGCTGTGACTCTGAACTCCTGGTACTGCTGCTTGCTTGTCTTGGTGCTCCTGGTGTTGCTTGCTGCTGTGCTGCTTGCTGCCTGCTGGTGGTGTTTGCTGGTGCTGCTGTTGCTTCTCTCCTGCTGGTGCTTCTCCTGCTGGTTGCTGCTGGTGCTTCTCCTGCTGCTGCTGCTGGTGGTGCTTCTCCTGCTGCTGTGGTGCTTCTCTGCTGCTGCTGCTGTGGTGGACCCAGCCCAAGGCCCTCAAGCCCTGCTGCTGAAGGCCCCTGAAGCCCTGCCAGAGGAAGGAAGAAGCAAGGCAAGGAGAGGGGGAGAGGAAACAGGACTCCATTTCCGAGGACGCATGAGGAGGAGGTGCTGGAATGGCCTTGAGGGAGAAAACGAGTACCTGGGAAGGTAAGTGCCAGCAGGCTCTATCGTGACATCAAGCGGAAGCAGCAGGTGGAGACAGAAGGCGAGAAGCCCTGGGCTAACACTTCAGATGTCTCCTGGGCTGTTGGAGGCATATGCACACCTTGGTATGGCAAGCTGCACCAAGAAGAGATCCGGGCCAGGGCCCGCTGTCCGGCTCACTGACCGGAGACTATGTCATGGCCAGGTGCAGCTTCCTGGAGGTAGATGCCGCCACCGAGGAGCGCGCCTCTTGTTCAACCCTCTCCCCTCAGACCAGCCCACAGAGAAGCCACTCCTCTTCCAGCCAGGAGACAAGCTATCCGTGTCCAGGCAGGTGTCTTTGGAGGGCCCCACAACAGAGACCCCAACCCACAGCTGCACTCCCCATGCCAGAGGACGTGGAGGATCCCCTGTCCTCAGATGGGGTCAAGAAGGAGGCAGCCACCGAGACCAAGCCACACCGACCCCCAGCTCCACTTCCACAGAAAAGCAGGCAGAGAGGCAGACTGGAAGGGACAGAGCCACACTGCTCCCTCTTGGAGATAGGGACACAATCAAAGCAAGGCACTAGATCTTCCCTCTCCCAGCTGGTCCACTTTGACATACCATCTCCAACCGCAAGCCCTTCAACACGTACGTGGGGCCCGACCCTCATGGACCATGCCTGAGGCGCAGGACCAGGCAATGAAGGAGACGAATCACAGCTCTTCTGCCACACCCCCCAGGCCAGCGATACCTGCTGCTACCACTCCAAGTCTGCTCCTCCACCCCAGCCCGAATGTCACAGCACCTTACACGGATTTCAGCAGCCCCTCGCCCACCAAGCTACCACTACAGGAGGACTTCCCAGAGCAGAGGCAGCCCTTCCAGTCCAGACCCAGGTCCTGGGACGCCCACAGAACCACAGACGCCTCAGCTGACCCAGCTGCAGACCAGACAGCCCCACTACACTCCTCCTTCCTCCACCCCACAGCCAAGCCCTTCTATAGGGAAGAGGGAAAGGGAACATCTGTCATCAGTGTTGGGCTTCACATCCGCGTCCTTGATGAAGTGCCTCTCAAACTCACGGAACTGAGTCAGCTCTTGAGAGCTTCCTCACACACCATCTCCTGTTGTACTCTTGGGACCAGCACCCCAATGGCGCCTCCGACCAGCACTCCAGCAAACATCCCACCTCCACAGTCCCTGGCCCTTTTACATCTGAGACCATGGGCACACCTCAGAGTGGACTGAAACAGAGTGCAGAGACTGAGTTGTGTTACCTGCTCACCTTTATTCTTTGGCTTAAAGACACTTTACTTGGGTCATTTTGCTTTTTAATAAAGTCCATACAGTTTTGTTATTAAATCAAAGGTTATCTTTGCTTCTTACACACTTAGTTCATTTTTTTTAACTTATAAAGTGTTGGGAAAAACTTTGAAAAAAGGGTAGCCTTTGCATGCTTGTGGGATTGAAAAGGGAATGCTGTGGGAAATGGATAGCTGTGGGATGGGTAATGGAAAGCTGTGGGATGGGTAAGGATAGCTGTTGAATGGATAGCTGTGGGATAGGGAAGGAATAGCTTGGGATAGGTAAAGATGCTGTGGGACAGGATAGTTGTGGTTAGATAAAACCTCCAGTTGCAAGCATTGTGAGACTGTAATGGGTCCACCGCTCCAGCTACCACACATATGGCCCCTTTTATTATCAAATAACAATTTAAATCAGTTGATCCACACATTTCAACATAACAAAATCTTTATTAATACACCTAGTAATTGTTTAAAGCCACTCAACCAATACATGGCACAGTCTCATCAGTGTGATGAGAACAGGCCTGAAGAAGCATCATTAAGATCTTAACCATCCTGTCTTGCCATCCACTGCTCCAGCTGGGAGTTTGCACCAGTGATGTGTTTTCAGGAAGTTGCATTGCTTCTTCCTCACGTGAGCTCTGTTGGGGCCTTTCACATGCCACCGTGTTATCAGGTTTGTCCTTGCCCATTTCACCAGGCTCCATTGTCCCATTGCCTTGTTGACAGTCCACAAAGCATGTTCTGCCAACACTGGGTAGCGATGGTGCGCATGAGATTGTTGCAGGATGCAGCAAGCTTCCACGATGGTCCTCATAGTCTGTGGGCGATGCTGGATATGGTTGGTGAGAAGTACCTGAAACCTTTTGGCCAGGATGCAAAGGCGTGCTCCACCACCCGTCTTGCCCTGGACAGCTGTAGTGAAGATCCTCTCTTCACAGGTGAGTATCTTGAAGGTGTACGGCTTCATGTGAGGTAGGTTCTGAGGAAGAAGGTGTCATCACCCCGATGAAGTTGGGCACATCTTGCGTGTCATTGGTTAGGCCATGTCGGGATCTGGGGAAACCCATGATGAGGTTGCGTTTCCAGCCCACCTGAGGTCACTGGCGTGTTAACCTGGGCATCTGAAGCTGACCTGTGCTTGAGCAATCGATGTAGATGAAATGTAGTCAGCATCGGACCATGGCGAAGAGGATGATGTGAGAAGTCCTTGTAGTGTGTGATAAGTGGACCCTTGAACTTGGCTGGAGCTTTTGCAGGCTACGTGCTTCCCATCTATGGCTTCCAACGGAATAAATTACCAAGGCTGTGGGGGAAGTTCCCTTCTGATACACTGCTCTGGCAACTTTCCTCCAGCCTTCTTCAGTGGTGGGGCACTGGAGAACTCCTCCACGTATTTTTCGATTGATGACCCTGCATACTTCTCTCACCACATTGCCCTGATGTGTTGGTGGCACCCTCCAGGCATTACTGCATGTTTCTGTCCGTTGTCCCAGAGGCCAGGTGTGCGCAGAATCAGTGCC
Organism: Laticauda laticaudata; assembly: GCA_004320025.1. NCBI lineage: Eukaryota > Metazoa > Chordata > Lepidosauria > Squamata > Elapidae > Laticauda > Laticauda laticaudata. The sequence continues at coordinate 16,355 of BHFT01003558.1, forward strand.
ACCTTCAGTCCAGGGTCCAGGCTGGGCTGGAGGTTGTGTTTGCCTTGTAACCTGGGTCTCAGCGCTCCACCAAACTTCGTTCAACATGGCTGGTGGCATCCTCATGAAGTGCTGGATGCATGAGTGTCTTCATTCCTTCAGGCTCCACCTCAGCTGGTCATACAGTCCAAACAAGCGGATTGAAGAGGTTTGGCTTTTGACAGCTTTGCTGCTTTCTGTCCCTGGTTTCTTGCTTTGCAAGCCAGCTAAAAGAATAGAAAGGTGGAAGCCTTCTTCATCGACTAATGTTTCTGAACTTTTTTATGCCAATCTTCCTGCCAGCCAAGTCTCTTACTTTCCTGAATCTGTATCACCATGAATCTGTATCACATTCTTGGACGACTCATTCTCTTTGCGTAGAAAAGGTGAAAACAGTCTGAAGAGGGCTTTGTTCTGGTGTTGAATGATGGCGGCTTTAGCAAAAGGAAGTGTGCGATGATCCATGTGAGATCAAGGATGATGTGGAAGAGCAAGAGCAAGGCTGAAGAGGTCTGCACACTAGGTGCTGGACTGTTACTGAGATCCAGTGGGGATTTCCTCCCCTTTTTATAGGAAAATGTCGGTTTTCCGCTAGGTTCCTTCCATATTACTCTAGCATCCTCCAGACATCCTAAATATCCGAGATACGCTTTCCCATATACCGAACGTTTTGTTCCGGGTTTAAATGGTCTTTTCTATTACGAGATGCATCCATTATATTCCTTTCTATGTCTGTGCTACTAACGCTGCATGGACGTTCTGCGTACCTTTCATTCCTCCTCTTTCCGCTTTCTGCTGGAGCAGATGTGGAGTTGCGCAGATGCCAGGAGGATGCCGAGAGGATTACATCGGACGTGCTTTAACGGATGACAACGGCGTAGACGTTTGTTGCCCGTATGTGTAACGGATGTGTAGATCATACGCTGGCGGAAAGTTCATTCCACTCAAAAAAGTTTTGTGCCAGCTCAAACATTTTGAGCGGGATATGAAATAGCAGTAGACGATGTTTTTACAGATGAGCGTTATGGAAAACGTATGCAGTGAGTACACAATGGATTGCATCGCATTTTCCAACGGATGGCAAGCTTTTTTGTCCGTTTTACATCCTCTTTGCATCCGTTGGTTCAGTGTGACGGGCTTAATGGGTGATAGGCTGGATAGATAATGAAGAATACCTGTGGCCTTCTTCCTTCAATCCTGCCTTGTCCTTTATGTATGACCTACTTATGGAATGTGAAGCAAAGCCAGGCCGCTTCAAAAAAAATAGGCTGAAGTCTGGACATGGCTGTTGCTGGCAGGGAGAAAGCTGCCAAAAGCTCTATCCAACTGCCATCTGTTGATAAATTCCAGGATAAGAGGTTGAAGAGAGAAAGTCAGAAACATGGAATAGTTTTGGCTGCCAGGTCAGCCTACCGAAGTTAGTGCAGGATTCAGACAAGAAGGTCCAAAACTATCAAGTAGATCAGCTGCCATGTTAGAGGGTGAACAAGATGTACAAAAAAAGTCCAGGGAAGAATGTGGCTCGGAAGGCAGCTAATGGTGATACAGATTAGGAAAGTAGAGACTTGGCTGGCAGGAGATTGGCTAAAAAAGTCAGAAACATTAGTCGACNACATTAGTCGACTGAAGATGGCTCCATCCTTTCTATTCTTTTAGCTGGCTGCAAAGCAGAACCAGGGACAGAAGCAGCAAAGCTGTCAAAAGCCAAACCTCTTCAATCCGCTTGTCCACCCTAGCCAATCTCTGTCTTGGTTTTATTGATTTTCATTGGTTTGGGGGTGCATTAAATTGTCCGTGACGTACTACATTTTATTCTAGTTTACTTTTAATCTAGTTTAATAGATAAACGGTTCACAGGTACCAGCAAGGGGAAATGTTCAGAACAAAGGTAAAAAAGGATGAATGTAAAAGAAAATAACTTCTCATGCCCTAAATAATTTTAGGGAACAGCTGCCAAGGTCAACCAGCCCTGCTGTAGATTTTAACAGATGTTGGTTTGAGACTGACATCTATAGGAACTGATAGAAAGGGAATATGGAAAGTATATTAATTGACAATAGGTACAAAAAAATGCCAAGTTACAACTTTAGGAAGAAAAGAACTTTATTTTATACAGATGATTTCCAATGGCTTTTGATCTGCAGAAGTCTTGAGACTCTGCCATTGCCAAAGGAACCCTGACACTGGAATCTCCACGTAGTTGGAGAAATCTTAATATTTAAGCTCTCCTTTTGATTAGTAATATTTTGAGCAGGAGACCCTTCATTTGTATCAGGCCATCATCACTTTGTGGTCCAATTGGAGTGTTATATTTTCTTTTGGATTGTTCTTTTTAAAACAATTCTCTGGCTGTTGTTACTTCAATCTGAGCAGCTCTATATGTATACTGAATGCACAGTATAAAATCTGAAGTTAAAAAGGGTTAAAACTTTAAATACCTTTATCTCTATGTTCATAGATCTGAGCTGAATGGAAATGTTTTTGGGGAAAGAACGAAGAACATCTCAGATAGATAGACAAGCACAGGAGAACATATTAGGGTTCAGCTTGAAGGATGGCAGTTTATTGTAATTATTACTATTTTTTTTAATTGGGAAATCATGAAAATGGGAAGCTGCCAGAGAGAATTTGGTTAATCTCTTATTAATAACAGAAAGATAAGATAAAGTTAGAACATGAAAAGAATTAAAATCCTGCGTGGTTATGAATCTTTTTTAGTGACAATCAGAGCAATGAATACACAATTACTCTTCTGCTTTATTTTTCTGCAGCATAATTGCCATTTGCACACATGGCAGTGCTTGTTATTCAGATGTATTTAGGTTGGTGTTCGGAAGGACAGAAATTGAAGACCATTCAAGTTATGAAACACTGAATTAAAATATAGCAGAGGTAAGTCACCTGAAGGATTTACCTGAACTGATGAGATGTATGAGAAAAGAAATTTACATAGTTAAAAGCAGGACATCTTAAGGGCAGTTAATTTTAGCTAGACTCAATTAGATTCATAGATATTCCGTTCTGATCTCTTATCTTTGTCAATTTGAAGCCGAGATAGAAACATGAAATCTTTTTTATCAGGCAAAATGACCATCTCTCATTGCTGCTTATTCCAGCATATAAGCCTTTATTACTCAGAGAGAAAACAACAGTGAAGCAAGTGACTGGTTGGCCAGAGAGAGCTATAGAAGCACAAATTACAAGATTGTTTTGAGTGCACGGATTGGGGTATGCTTAAAGAAGTGGCAACAGATAACCAACATAAATGTAGAGAAATGTGCTACCACTGTGTGTGGATAAAGGCAAGGTCCCACTGGCCGACGGATGCAAAACGTATGCAAAAAGGAAAGAACGGATGACCAAAATTTCGGGGGTGGCTCCATCTGTTGTTATCTGCTCCAAAAAGTGCCCCAAATTTGCATAAACAGAACAGAAAAGAACGGAAAGGAACGGACGGGGGTA